>BMAC01007575.1:0-10122 GCA_014905375.1 Phtheirospermum japonicum
TTAAATGTGATTCTGGATTAATATTACACAGAAAGGCGTTATGTATAGCATCATTCATGGCATATCACTTAATCCAGGCAATACAAAAATTGTAGCAATACTATCTGGTGAAAATTAACTTGCTGAAATTAAAAATTGTTGGGCTAGAAAAAACAAGAAAAGTGGAACAAACCTTAGAATTACTGTTGTTATAATCTTCTTAAGTCATGCCTCAAAAATCAATGATATTGAATTTTATTGCAATATTTCGTAGAAAATCAGGGCTACTTTTGGAAATGAAGTTAGCTGGAATCTTTTTTGGCTGACTAAATAGATCCTTCTAGATATTGAAAATATGCAGGAAAAATTGTCCCTCGCTTGTCTCCAAAAATTTGGTTATTTTCTCGCTAACCATAAAAAATAAATAAGGATCTACAAATAAAGCCGAAATTAAAGATACATAGGTACAAAATATAAATTCAAAATTGAAGTCCTTATCTCATATAATAATAATAATAATATCAACTAGTCAACTGTTGTATTTGATTTTCTAGTCCACCCACGCACATGCCGTGTAATAAAATCAGTTAAACTCTGTCCCCACCGTGCTAATAAAAACAAATGACAGATTTAAAATTGAGAAAATTTAGCCCAAACATGGGAGTCATAAATGACACATCTGTGTTGAATAGTTTGAAGTGTGGATTCAGAATAAGAGACTCTAATTTATTTATGACTTTGCAACTAGCATAGATGGTTGACTAAAATACATTGCAATCCAATGGCCTCTTTGCCTTGGGCTAAACGTTGTTCTGAAAATTGACTGGTTGACTTACTATGATTCACCTTGAATATGTGTGTTTTTTACAACTCAAAAATGGCCAGAGCCTATAGAAACGAAAGTATTTGCCAATATGATGCATATATACATCAGAACAGATTAATTCTTGGCGAAAATATGAGGAAAAAACTTAGAGATCATATCTAAGGAAATTAAGGTACATTAAAAATAAATAATAATAAGCTTACAAGGACCATACAAACAAAAGTATACTTTGCAACACACACATATGTGTGTGTGTGGACTTACTTTGGTGTAATCGTAAGAACCTTCAGTTCCCATGGCCTTCAACAGTTGTCTGCAATAGATATTTAAATTTATGAAGAGAACAAGGAAAAGAGAGGACAACTGATCACACAAGACTAGTATGACAGCCTTTTATAAATGCATATTTCCAAACACCCCATTTTAAATCAAACTTATAATAGTAATATTTTGAAAGAGAGGGATTGAAGGGAACGTATTCTTGTTGACTTTAGAGAGTCAGTACCATAATAGATATTAAGACAACGATGTACAGTTTCAAATTTGAAAACAAAGACCATATATATGAATATGATATGTACTATATGTATTTTCCTAGGAAACTTCTTTTAACCTCATTTAAACATACACTAGCTCTTAATTATAATTAAAGGATTTTTTTTTTGTTAAATATAAGATTTACTTTCACAAAAATAATTACAAAAACATATTATTTAATTTTAATCTGTTAAACAGACGAAAATTCTATCTGCAAAAAGAATCTTAGACTAAGTTCATATTTGACAGGCCCGCGGGATCTTTGTGAACAGGTTAGTTGCTTGCAGAAATCCAGCTCATCATATTCAATAAAAAATGATCCACCAATCAGCAAATATTGACTTCTTGTTTAAATATGGTATCAAGTCACAAGTTGAAAATTTACACGTTAATCCAAATATTTCAGTTTTCAAAGTTATTCCTATAAATTAAATGGGCATCACTCTTGTCGGGACGGACTAATATTTAAAACAGAATTTCATATCAATACATTATACCATAAAATCCAATGCATCATAGTACCAATATATCATACCAAGGATAAGAAATTTATGAAAAATAAATACTTTTAAGTACAGGAACTAATATATTTTAATCTTCTTTTTTAAGGGCTCCGTGTAAATCTTCATTTCCCAATCCTAAAATCCTCTCATCTCTAAGGACACACAAATTTCTTCGAGTGGGAATTAATTGCTTCGAAAGCTTCATATAGTTCCGTTGCAAATTCTATCTATATTTCAAATCATTTGACAATATAAAACACAAAATAGGCCACAATCACGCAATATGCCATGTTCATATCCACGCATGAAATTGCAATAAACATAACAAAACCCTATTTCCAGAGAAATTGCCAGCAAATTAATTGACACGATTAATAGCTTCAAACTAACTAGGAAGTTAAACAAATTATGGAGCAGTTGAATTAATAATATGTTGATGAGGCACATTCATGTCAGACATGCTAATCATTAGACAGGTCCATAAATCATTTTAAAAATAAAAAAATAGAAAATTCTATTAAAAAAAAGTAAGTATTAAGAAACTAAAAAAGAACGAGAAAAAACTAAAAACATAAAAAAAAAAAAAAAACATATATAAAAATCGAGATGATATATATATGGTGCACTCGGATATTAAAAAAACCAACGAATTATTGATTGATTTCACCCACGAACAGTCACCGACGGTAACACCGACGGGCGCCGAGGTATACACCTTGCGGGGATAATGCCGACAACCGCATTGAAGGATAGGCCTCATCAGTGACAATGCCGTTGGCAATCCGTCAACAATGTTGCACCA
Source organism: Phtheirospermum japonicum (assembly GCA_014905375.1). Lineage (NCBI taxonomy): Eukaryota > Viridiplantae > Streptophyta > Magnoliopsida > Lamiales > Orobanchaceae > Phtheirospermum > Phtheirospermum japonicum. Next base: position 2,648 of record BMAC01007575.1, read on the forward strand.
ATTTTTGGTATCATAATTTAGAAAGAGAAATGCTAATGGCTCACTGATGGAAGGTGGCCGTCGACTTGTATTAAGAAAAATTGCCAATGGCACTTAAGGTCGTCGGTGCCATTGGTAGCAACCCTAACAAGGGCGTTGCGCCCTAGTTGTAGATAGAAAGAAAGAAGATAAAGAAAAGAGAGAGAGAGAGCGAGAGAGAGGGAGAAGACAGAGAGAAGTGAAAAATGTGGGCTTATATAATTGTTTGTAAGGGAAAAAACGTCAAAAACACCAAGAATCCTGAGGGTCACTGCGACGTAGTCGTTCGACTGCAGGTTCAGTCGATCGACTGCCTGTCGATCGATTGCAGGGCAGTCGATTGACTGCCCAGCTTCCAAATGATTTGGCTACTGCCGAGCAGTCGATTTGTGAGCTTTCAGTCGATCCGTGGTCAGTCGATCGACCGCCAGTTGATTGGTAGCTTTTCAGTCGATCCGGACTGCTTTCGGCTCAATTTCTCATTTTGGCACGAATTTTGGGCCTCAATGCCTTGTCTCAAACTTAGGCGTATGACGGCACGTTTTAAAGCAAATCCAATTCCTTGAGCTACCTACAACATAAGAATTTTGAGCTCAAAACATAAAAAATAAGAAAACAACCTAAAACCCTAACGGAACTCGACTCAAAACTACTAAAACGACACTAAACCCTAGCTAAAAATACGGGAAAAATACCACAATTACATGCAAAACACCTGTCACAAGGTGCTTGAACTCACCATCCCGAACTGAAGCATAGTAAAACCCGGACATAACCCCATCACATGCCTTGATAAGATAAAACCAACGGATCTCTTAAAGGGTGGGGGTAGGCAAACCATTTTGGTTGATGAGCACATACAGCCCCAAAATTCGAGCAATGGATAAAGGGTAAATTTGAAAAAGGGGGAGTCCCAAATCACTGAGAATGTCGGTTAGAAGCCAGAGGAGCAAATACGAGACCCCAGAATGAAGGTTATCTTTAAAAAAAATTGTACAAGAGGTTAGTGGAAAATGAATCTGCTTAACATCTTAAAGTAGAAATAGATGAACAGATCCGGGCACACCACACAGATCATGATACAAAGCTAGGTCATCGCCTATCAACATGCTCTTCTGAACATCAATTTCAAACTCGGCATTTTCCCAATCCAAAGGACTTATCTCTTTTAGTGGCCTACAGAGGTCCTTTCTCCGGCTCGGGCTGACCTGGATACTAGAATTTCAGGGTGCATCGATTTCCCACTAGTTTTGAAATAGATAACCTTAGACTTTCGAGTTTTTTGACTCGCGATGCTCAGCGGGCATCGAACATGAAGTTTTGACCTGGGAGGTCATCCAGAGGCTCAAATCGATCGAGATTGATTCCAAAGTCGTTGCCTGCAGTCCCAATCCAAACCAGAAGTAAACTACGGACCCAGGATGACCCGTCGATCTGATCATGTTAGGGATGGTTGACTAAGTTGTAGCGATGTTCTGGGTAAAACTTGCTTCGGGGTCCAAACTCGCAACCTTGTCCAAGTTTCCATCGGGGACAAATTATTGGACCTGGCCGAACTGCGCACCACTGCCGAACTGATGATTATCCCCGCCGAATTGCTCAAAAGCGATCGTCTATTGTTAGAAGAGTTTTCGTGGTGTTGAAAGTATCAACGGGTTCATGGCTTGGTATTATCGGAGATTGATTCAATTGAAGGATCCAATGTGTTTCAAGATTGGAAAAATAAAGGGAAAATGAAAATAAAGCAAATAAAATAGCTAACTATCTTAGGAAATAAAATTGCAAGTGGGTAGAATGCCTCGTCGGATGCCTCAATATGAAAATGCAATGCAATAATGAAAACAAGTAAGAAAATACAATGTTTCACCAAGTACAAGCATGCAATCAAAAGGTACAACTATGCACAATGTTCCAGCCCAAAAAGTGGCTTACAACTGGAAAAAACACCTGAAAAACCCAAGAGATATCCGGACCTACACACCACAGAAATAGTTTAGAAAGGATCACCAGTGGTTTTCTGGTGAAAACCTCTCCGATGCTTAAGTTATTAAGCATTTGAGGTGTTTTCCAGAGAAAAAAAGGAGGAATGCTCAAAGGAATGACCTACCTCTCTCAGCCTTGGGGCTGAGATATTTATAGTTTCTCCTAGTGGGGACCCCCGCCGGGATCTCGGGAGCATGTGCCGTGAATCTCGGGCCGTTAGGTAACAAATTCTGACAAGTGGTCCCACTTGTCTCCTTGCTGGAAGCCTAGAAAATAGGTCTTCCCCGTTCCAGTTCTTCCTCATTTCTCTCTCTATACCTCTTCAGTTTCAGTATCAGACCTGGCTTTTAATCAGGTCTTCCTTTTTCGGATCTTCCTTATTCCCGACCTCCTGTTAAACTCCGGAGGCTTAACCAGATCTTCCTTCAAGACAGAGCTGTTTTTTCCATTTCTCCTTCTTTTTTACTCAAACTACATTGAATCAGATCTACCCCAAGTAAGGTCTGGCGTATATACTGCCCTATCAACTCCTCCCCCCCGAATAGTTGGGGTAGAGCTGTAATATTTCCCGAGCTCTTTTGGAATAAATGAGGTCACACTTGTCTTTTATGACTTCTCGTACTGATACGAATCCTAAGAAATCCGCCAGACACCCAGGCCTAATTATTGGTATTAGTGGTGTTGGTTCATTTCCCCAAACAACAACCATACACGCCTTCTCAGTACACGCCACGTTAGCCCTACTCTAGGACAGTTGACGCTCCAGCTCACCTCATAGGTCACTGTTCGTCTGCCAATATTAAATGCGAGGATCCCATCAAATCCCGCCTTTATCGATTTCCTTTTTTCAAAATTATCTTTTCTCTTATTATTCCCGCTGGACTCTTCCCTCTCACATCCTCCAAAAATCTTTCTAAAAATCTCCAGAGCTTCTCTCTCTAATTTTTCGGCGAATCTTTAAGTTTTTTTTCCAGATTTAATCTTTTCCTCCGGCGATTCTCATAAACCAGGTACACTCTTACTCTCTTTCTTAATCTTTGAAAATGTCTTCCCCTCCGGTATCGGAAGTTCCTTTAATCCCATCGTCTGCCACCCTATAGGCACTGACGGATCCTCCTTTCACTCCATTTACCACCCCAGAGGTGGAGGAGCCACCTTCCCACTCGCCGTTGAATTCTCAAGCGACGGTAATAGTCTCTTCTCCTTCCCCGTCTAGTTCGCCGACGGCTGAATCTGACCCCTTAACCCTCTCTGGAGCCCTTTCTGCTGGCTCCGAGGGCCTAGAGTATCCTTCGGCCGTCGTCGACCATCCTCAGGTCACCTCCGTACTAAGTCATTGATTGATGAGGGAGGTTAGCCAGAAATACAAAATCTCCGACCCTTATGACCCATACCGCCCTCCGGCCGGTATCCTGGTCTGTCAAGCGCCGGCGAACTGGTTGACTTTCTATGTCGACCAGTTCCTGGCAGGCCTACATCTTCTAGTGCACCCACTAATGTTAGCCATTGCAGACATGTACCAGATTCCCCTTTTCCAGTTTACCCCCAACTCTTTCCGTATCATAGTTTGTTACAGTCTGGCCACGCGTTATGTTGGTTTTGATCCGTCAGACCTTACCTTCTTCCAGCTCTTCCAGGCGAAGAGCTCTTTCCCTGGCTGTTTTTACCTGGCAGCCAGACCTGGAGTTCGCTTTCTTTTCAAACTTCCTACTTCCAACAAGGACTGGAGGAAGAAATTCTTCTTTGTTCATTGTGACGGGGATTGGGGTTTCGACCCTAAGCCTATCGATGTATTGCCCCCATATCCACCTTTATCCTCTAGAAACAGATCTGCTCTTATAAAAAAGATTATCAACTTTAAATGAGAATCCCCTTCATGTGACCAACCTACTTTTGCCTTTTGTCGTGGATTTCTTTAATGAGAAATCAGAGACAGCTCCCTTGACCAAGGAGATAGGTATAATTTCGCTTTTTCCCGATTCATTTAATACTACTCATATACTCATCCATTTCTTTCCTTTTTTCAGTCAGGATGATGCGACAAATGATTGAAGAGGCTAAGAAGAAAGCGGCAGGTCTTCCTATGGTAACTGCTCCAGAGACAGGTCTTTCTCGCCCTAATCAAGATCAAGGTGCTGCGGCAGCAACCAGCTCGAGCCCCGCTAGGTTGCCACCAAGACCTGTCTCCGCCAGGCCTTCCTCTCCCGACTTTGAGGAAGTTCTCCTGCCCCTATCCAAGAGGCCTCGTATCACCCCTAGAAGTTAGGCTCCCAGCACCTCAACTTTTTCTGCCTCGAGCACTCTTCCACCGGTAACTCGCAGTGGCCCCCCTCCAATCAATTCCATCATCAACTATTCACGGGAGGCTGCTGTTCAGTTCATGCTCCGGGGTATGTTGCCTGCCGATCAACCAGTCTTGGAGAAGATGACTGACACGGAGTTGTTAGAGTCCTGGTGTCAGGACGAAGTGCGGGTAAGCTTCTTATCTAGTACGGCTTGCCCCATTACTAACTTTTCCTTATTTTTGCTCATCCTCTTTTTTTTTATATGTTACTTTTTAACCACCAGGCCTTCTCCAAAAAAGCTCTCCTAGCTACTCATGTCAAAAGGTCATTGATCCAGTTTGATGTAGTTAAGGAGAACAAGAAGCTTGCTGCGGCAACAGGGCGCTTACGGACCCTGGCCAAGGAGAGGGAGGTGAAGCTGAAGAAGCAGGAGGAGGAGCTAGAAGAGCTGCGGAGCCAGATTAAGAAATCTAAGGTGGAGACTTCAGCCGTGAAAAAGGCTCAAGACAAGGTAGTCGAGGTGGCTCGGGCGAAGGCAAGGGACGATGCTCTAGCGGAGGCCTGGATCTTGGCAGATGAGGCCATTGCAAAGGCCAGAGACGAAGGGAAAATCTAGTTCTTGGACTCCGAGGAAGGGCTCAAGCTTGTTCGACTAGCCAGGGAGGAAACTTGGCAGGCCTTTTTAGGGTCGAAGGAGCTTTACTCTCTACTCCTCCCCGAGGCCTTGAGCTACTATTATTTTGCTCTAGATGAGCAGGTCAAGTGGTGTGCGGATAATGCGGCTAACCCCAATTCCATCTTTGACCGGGAGTTGCCTTTGAAAACCCCTCCCGAGCCCGCCTCCTTTGTCTACTCCAAGGAGCGAGATAGGCTGCATCTGGCTGGAGCTGCAGAATTTGCCGAGCATGTCCTTTCTGCCTTCCGTTCTTCCTCGTCCGTAGGGTCTCAACCAGACCAGACCCTTGCCTTGGCCGTCCTCGACTCTTCTCCTTCCCCAACCTTTGCTGGTCTGGGTGAGTTACCTGGTGGGGCTTCACCTGGCGCGCTAAACGAAGTGGTAGTAGACCAGTTGGCGGCAGAGCTGGATGCGGAGCTGGAAGCAGCGCCTTAGGATTTTTGAAATGTTATGCATGTTTTCTCTTCTTATACCAGACCTGTTTGTGTAGCCTGTGTGGCCATTCTGGTGTTTTATATCCCCTGGAATTTGTACTGCATTTTTAATTAATGATAATTTGTCTTTTATCTTGTTGCAACTTCTGATCATATAAGGTTTCTTGATTTTCCGGAAACCCTAGTACCTTTGATTCCTTTTACACGCGCTTTTGTTCCCTTAAATATACGCCTCCCTCCATTATTTTCTTTATAATCTTCTGTCATGGCTTCTTCTCCTCTTATCGAAGAACTCAACACAGTGAAGCGCAAGAACATCTCTCTCGTCGTCGAAAGATTTAACCTCTCCGATTAAGTAATCTTACTCAAGGGAAAAATCAGCTATCTTTACCGCCTTTTGGAGAGAAAGAGGCAGAAGAAACGCTTCTACAAGAGGGAATGGGCTGAACTCCGACAAGTTAATCGCCAACTCTAAGAAGAGAAGGCGGACCTGATCGAGTCTGTAAATCGTTTGACCGTTGTTGCCGGCGAAGCTCAAGCGCTTGCCGACCGATCTGACAAATATCGCCGCCGCCTGCACGAGATGGAGCGTGAGCTTTGGCATGCTCGCCGGGCTCTGTCTTCAGATCGGAGATCCCCCAGATGAAGGCCTATGTTCATTTTTTCATTTTCCTGAAATTCTTGTAATCAAAATTGCCAACCTTCGTAGAAGGTGGGAGCAACTTGTTCTAAAGAAGTGATTTTTATTTGTGGACCATTCTTGGCCTTTTGTTCATGCTATCTTTATGTTACCAGGAACTTTTGATCGTTTTTATGTCGTTCTTATTATGTGAATCATGTTTTCAAGTGCCAGCTTATCCTGGGTCGTGGGACTTACCTCATAAGATCTCCGCCCTTGACCGAAATTCGTGGCTCATCGACCAAGGATATCTTTCCTTGTATTTGTCCTGATAAACAGATCAGTCATTGATGGATGCCTGCATGTTTTAACCAGTCCTTGTATAACCTGTTCAGGCAAGAAAAAATGTTTTGTTTGGATTGTCACCCATTTTGAACGAACCCTGTAGTCAGATAAAATCATAGGCAACTGCCCTTAGCCAATCCTGGCTTTAACTGAAAGTCAGGTTAGGTAAGATTGAGGGCATCCGCCCTTTGCCAATCCTGGCTTAAACTGACAATCAGGTCAGGCAGAAATCGAGGGCATCCGCCCTTAGCCAATCCTGGCTTAAACTGACAATCAAGTCAGGCAAAAATCGAGGGCATCCACCCTTAGCCAATCTTGGCTTAAACTGACAATCAGGTCAGGCAGAAATCGAGGGCATCCGCCCGTAGCCAATCCTGGCTTAAACTGACAATCAGGTCAGGCAGAAATCGAGGGCATCTGCCCGTAGCTAATCTTGGCTTTATCTGACAATCAGGTCAGGCAAAAATTGAGGGCGTCCACCTTTAGCCAATCCTGGCTTAATTATGGACACAATTAATCTGGGCGAACAAGGATAAACCTGCAATTTGTATTCAATGAGAAATAGACATCAAAAACTACAATTAAGTATAGAATTTTCTCAAATTTGCAACATTCCAGGCACGAGGGATCTCTGGCCCATCCAGTTCTTCTAGCCTTATAGGCCTCCTCCATCCAAGATCTGGGTGACTCGGAACGGTCCTTGCCAAGCTGCATCCAATCTTCCCTTTACTTTTGCTAAATCAGTCCTTCGTAGGACCAGGTCTTCTATCTGAAATTGCCTTTCGATTACGAATTTTTCATACGTGGCCTTTATTCTTCCCTTGATATGCGCCATTCTGGCCATGGCACGGTCTCTTTTTTCCTCAATCAAATCCAGAGCATCTTGCACTAGCAGCTCATTCTGTTCTTCATCAAAATTCTGAATTCGATGAGTTTCTATGCTTATCTCCGCGGGTACCACAGCGTCCATGCCATATACCAAGCTAAAAGGCGTCTCCCCAGTGCTCTCTTTTGGGTTAGTTCTATATGCCCATAGAATCGAACTCAGCTCTTCTACCCATCGTCCTCCAGCTCTTTCCAACCGCGTCTTTATCCCCTGCACCAAAATGCCGATT
>BMAC01007613.1:0-10252 GCA_014905375.1 Phtheirospermum japonicum
TTCAAAAGACTACAATCATAAACAATACAACAAATAGACTACACCAACTCATAACATGGGCCTACAGAACAGGAGTTGCTCAGTACACCACTGAAAACCATATATATATATTATATATATATATAGTATATATATATATATGTATATTATATATATATATATATATATATATATAGTAGAGAGAGAGAGAGAGAGAGAGAGAGAGAGCTTCCATACCGTATTTTGGGGGGCCGACAGTAGCTTAATACCGTCCCAACATTCTGCCTATTACTTATCGCATCCATAATGCGGAACAAAGCTAGTCTCCAGCTCCTTTTGAACACCAAACTCCAAAGTAACCCCAAAACCCAGTGGCAACACCACTTATTATAAATGCATACAGGTACATCTTATCAGCTCTGTCTCCATCATCATCATTTTTCAACATTCGGAGGTGTTTCATAATTAATGCGACACTTCTTCAGCAATGGATCTCCACAGAGTCCTGGATTGCTCTCATAAATCGAAGGGTTGTTAAGAGTTTGTAGCTGAGGTCCTGTTGGGATCCGCCTGGACAAATCGTTGTTGGACAAGTTCAAATGACTTAGAGAAGTCAACTTTGATAAGCTCTCTGGAATTGTTTCGGACAAATTGTTGCTGGAAAGATCAAGTGATTCCAATGACTGCATATCCCCAATCTTTCTTGGAATTCTTCCTCCCAGATGGTTATTGGACATATTGAGGCCAATCAAGCCGGTGAGGTTTGTCAGCTCCGGAGGGATATCTCCGACAAGATGATTACTCGAAAGATCTAAATTGACGAGATATCCTAATGTCTTGGTGTACTCCATCATCACTCCTTTCATCACTTCACTCAAACTCACACCCAACAATACATCACGTGAAGTCGCTACAATAAAAAAAAAACATTTTTATGAAAGAAAAATTTAACTACGATACCACGTGTCACAATATGTTTGATAACATTTTTCTTATCGGTAGAATATAAAATTATCACAAGTAAAAATCTACTGCACGGGGGCCACAGGTTTATCTCTCCATCGAATCAAATTGGCCAAAGGTGTGCGTTCATGAGCCCATGTCAAAGATCTTCCAAATCATTCCCGCAGGAGATCCGGACCCATTTTTTTCTGATCCTTCGAGGAAAAGAAAATGTTCCATACTAACGGATTCGGTTCCATAACCATGGGTTTTTTCCTTTGGCTTTGTAAAAGATCTGTACATGCGTATAGAGTTGGTCATTGGTAAGCCCCATTGGCCAATGATGAATTGCGCGCCACGGAATGGATCAAATAAATTAGAGTTTTTGATGAAATGTTCAAATTGATTATTTAGGGATGCATTGTTGTTTAAATTACTTCAGGGAAAAGATTCATTATGAAAATATGGACATCAATGGACATTCCTTAAATAGATTGAGCCTAATGCCATGTTTTTTTATGTGTTTCTGATTGATACCTTTTTCTCATTGATACAATGTTGTAAGTATTTTTTCATTTGTCTTCTTTTTCTGTATTCTCTTTTTATTTCTGATAGTGTATTTTTTATTAATATCATGTTGAAAGTTAAATCAGTTTATAGAATTTCTAGAAGGCTGAATCTTAAGATGGGGTTTTCTATATTGGTGGAGATATTTGGCACAAAAGAGCCACAACGGAATTCCAAAGCGGATAGCTCATTTCAGTACTGAACGAGCGAGTCATCGGTCCGGGGAAAGAAAAGGGCGTAGCGGCGCCTGGAATCGATCTGAATAATGCAGGTGCTGCACCAAACACTGGTGGCGAACCGAGGCTGGGGTAGATAGAGGAAGACAGATTGGGCAAACTCTACCCCATCTTCTCTTAATTGGCTAGTTGTAAATAGCCCCTGGGCTATGGATCGGCGATCTAGCACTGATGGAATTTATATTCTGTTTACTGAATCACATGAAATTTTATCCAACTCCATATTTTATTTGGAATGAAATGTATGAACTACGTATGAACAGAGGGCGCATCCATCTCATGTGGCTCTCTCATCTTCATTGTCGGAATTGTAGGAATGACGAGTCGCGATTTCTTACCGAGGGTTTGGAATTTTTTATTTTTTGGATTTTCTTGAGCACGGATTGAACAAGGATTGTTCCCCATTTCTGCTAGGGTTTATTTGGGGACGGGATTGAACTGAAGTCGAATTGATATGTTTTCCCCTTCTTATGCCAATAGGATGCCAACTCATTGATTAAAAAAAATTCCAAACTCTTTTATTTCCATGCGACCGAAGATCTCTAGTTTTAACGCCATGTCAGCAACGATCGTCGCCTACTCAGCAAATTACGGTGCATTTCAATTTTTCCGGCGATAATCGGACTAAATTGCAGATTTTTAAAAAGAAAACGGATGAAATTGAAAACATGCCAAAAAAAGGACTAAATTGCAAAGTAGACCAACTTACAGGACAAAAAAGTTCATTTTCCCTGATTTTGACAATCCGTCTTCTATTTAAAACTCACGTGTAAATTTTTCGATAGAAGATTTAAACTATTTTTGTGATTGATTATAGATTGAGTCACTATAATACTAGTGTTTAATCATGATTAGACATTTTAAAGTTCATTGATCCAAATTCTCGAACTGCCTCCATCTTAGTTGAAATCATCTCTTCCTACTTTTGTACTTTTGTTGTCGATCAATTACTTCATTAGTTTATTTTATACTTGTCATTTAAACGACAAAACCAACATCTTTTTATATTCATTCATTTAAATAAAAGTATTTAATCAATAACATTACTCGTGGATCTCTAAAATATGGTACATTCATAAATCGACCACATGCTAGAGTATACCGCATTCTCGTGTGATAGAGATAGAGAGAGAGGTATGTGACACGACACGATGTGTTTAAGGGTGTTACTAGGCTGGCTAGCTAGCTAGGCTGGTTACATTACAGGGCATTGCTGGGCCCTACTCTAAAATAAAAGGGAAAGTGTGAAATGAAATGTACCTTAAAGTTTGCGAGAAAACCCTATTCACGTATTTGTTTTAGGTTGTCCTTTTTTTGCTTTTCTGTTGGCCGAAGAAATTAATGCAGATGATATTCCCTGTTCTGTTTTGGAGAGATTTTGGTTTCTTCCAATAGTCATTGATGGTTGGCATGACTTATGAATGAGTGGTCTTTTCATTTGTCATCTCGTTTAACCCCTTCTTCTTTGCCTTTTACCCCTTCACTGTTATTCACTTTCACATCACTACTATTCATGCTGCTGCTTTCGCGATTTTCTTTTCTCTTAATGTCATAATCCTTGTGTATTAATACAAGTGCATATGATAATATTCGACAAATTTGATAGGAGTATCATATTTTACTCTCACATATATAACTCATGAATTATGGTACACTTAATATTCAACAAAGTTGATAGGAGTATCATAACTCATGAATTATGGTACACTTAAATTAAATCATGAATTTTACACACTATTGTAATTAGTTTACTCGTGTCACATTTTACGGATTCTGATCCGACGGATACAAGAAGCCATGTTAATTTATTAGCTCACAAAACACTATGCATGTATAGAAATTAACTTTTTTTTAAAAAAATATTAACGAAGAATTGAGATTGTGGATGGATATGAAATGAAAATATAATGATCGTAGTTAATTTAGTATCGAAAAATAATAAATTAATGATTGAATATGATTGGTATTCGAGTTATGTGAGTTGAAAATCTTATGAAAATTTATGCACTAATAATTAGTGATTCGAATGATTTCTTATAAAAAGTGAATTGAAATGATTGAGGAGAAAAAACTGAGAGTAGGCTTAAAAACATAAAAACTTAGAGGTTTCCAAAAATAAAAAATAAATCTCAAATTGATTTGTTTTTTATTTTTCAAATAATGATAACACAGGCAATTGTAGCCTTAGTTGTTGAAAGAGATTTTGTGTGTTGCAATTTATTCGCTACTTGTTACTTATTTCTCAACAATTTAATCTATCCTTAATGAGAATTGGAAACTAGTTTAATAAATGGAACTAATCCACTTCCATAATAAGCAAAGACTTGAAGATATATGTACTGTGCAATTCAATGTTGTCCTGCCCTATTTGGTAATGGGTATTTGGTGTACATAAAAATCCCCTTTTGGATACACATGTAAATGCCTAGCGAAATTTGACATGTCCCATACTCTCCACAGATAACATGAAATCTAAGTGCATAAATATCAACACAGAGTTGGTACATGCAATGATCAAACATTTGACCCTGGATTTGATCTTGTGACAAATTGTTAATGATTTGGGCCATATCAAGTTGGTTTTTTTGTAATAAGGATGGCATGGAAGGTGGTAAAAATAATCAAATAAATTGCAAAATGAATATAGCGAATAACTTTTAAATGGCAAATGAAATCATTTGAGTTATATTGGTTTTTATCAATACTTCAGATCTTACACTTTACTACAATTGCATATATTTCATTTTAAAAAAATCAATTTGCATTTTTTAAAAATAATTTAAAATTTTATGTTTTTAACAATTTTAATTTTTTTTTCTTCCTAAATCATTCGGTTCTTAAAATAAATCATTCAATCACCAATCATTATTACGAATTTTCATAAATTTTATTGTATTTCCACTCATATAATTCTAATTACCAATCATTATTTTACTAATTTTATATTAAATTAACTTCAATCATCACATTTAATCTTATATTCATTAACAATCTCAAATTCTCATTCTTTTTTTATTTTTTTTTTAATCACAGTTATCTCCAATTTCTAATTCTTTTCCAAAATGAAAACATTGATGCCTAAAACTCTTAAATTTGTACTTAAAAAAGATAATCAATCAGGCCAAAAAAGAAAAACTCACAAAAATTAAAAAGAAATTTGTAGCAAGTCCGTACCCTCGTGAATTAGCACATCAACAGTACCTTAGCTTTTGAACCCATCCAAGAATTAATCGACTGGTCAAAAACCTTTCTTTCTTTCTTTCTATTATTACACATCAACCCTTTTGTGCCAATTGTGGAATACTATGATTCGTAAAAGAAAATGCAAACGTTGCAACAGTGTCAACCTTTATCCCTTTATGGTGAACCATACAGCTGTTTTGATTAGATGTATGTATAAGAAAAAGTGTACCAAGTTTTTCAAGGTACAAGTCTAGTGAATTGTCCAATAATAATAATAATAATTTTTTTTCTCAAAAAATTAAAAAAAAAAAAAGCCCAATTTCTTAAATGTTTTTTGATGGGTGAAGTCATCATCCGTACTAGCATCATCATCTTCCACAGATATATATAAGTGTAATTTGGATGTGTGCATTTTTCCATTCTGCACTAAATCTATTATCTCAGCCCACCTTAGATTTTCATGTCCCCTATTTTTTATTTTATCAAATCATATCCTATATATTTTTAAGTATATATATACTACACCATATATACATCATTTTCAAAAGCTATCACATTCATCCATCCATATTCTTTGTTGATTGAATTGTGTGTGTGTGTGTGTTTTAGGGTTTAATGTGGAGAAAGGGAGCTTCCTTCAGTCCAGTCCGAGGCAGATCGAAAGCTGAAAACTCAGCTGCCGACTCGTTGGTTCATGAGCTCATCGAATTAAATTAAATAATCTACCGATATAAAGATTGATGGGTTTTTGATCCAACGATGCGGGAGCTCAGTTCGGTTTTTCCTGTCACGTCTTGGACTGAAGGGAGCTCCCTTATTTATTTTTTTTATTCTTTGACATTTTTTAGGGTTTTGATATTTTATGGGATTTTGTTGTTACTTAGAATTGCATCACGTATAAACTCTCAACCAACATTTCAAAATAAATTAAGGGTATGATATTTATTTTGTAATTCTTAGATGTAATTAGTTTCCTTAATTTATTAGTCTTTGATTAAAATTTATGTTTTTTGTGTGAATTTGCAGGTCGACAAACACATTAAAGTAGGTAACAAATAGTAAAATTCTGCTAATTATGGATGCTGAAAATGTTTCACAAAGTGCATGTTGATATGTGGAGCACTTTCAAGATAAATTGCTGGTTCATAAAATGGATTTATTTTAATATGAAAACGCTCATATTTTGTTGACAAATTACCATTTTTCCAAAGTAAAGTTATGGAATAAGTCAATTTTCTACAAGTTCATTTAAAATTAACCACCATTTGCTTACTATGTATTCCGTTGATAATTAAAGTAATTACAAAAATTGGAAGTTAATTAAGTCAAAAACTTTTTATTCATAAGAATATCAATATGGATATTGACTACACAACCGGGGTAGCCTCCCTTTAATTAATAATTTCTAGAACTCCAATTTTCATTTGCTCTTATTCTGACCATTACCATGAAGTCCAGAAAAATAGCCTTGTGGATTGCTCTCAAAGCCAGGCCTCGATATGTAGGCCCCACCACCTCCCGGAGCCTTCATCACTCCGGAGTTGCTGCCGCCGCCCTGAGGAGCCCCACTGCCGCCGCCGGCACCTTTGCTACCACCGCTGCTTCCACCCTTGCCAGACATTTTGAGATTTAATTATATTAATGGTTTGCTAGAATATTGTTTGTGATCAAGTGCTGGATGTGAAATATTTTTGAAGCAAGTTAGAAATGTATATATAGTGTTGATTTGGCAAGGCCCTTTAATTGCCACAATAAATCTTTTTTTGACTATTCGTATTACTAATTAATCAAGCGAAACTATTCCAATGACAAATCCATTATTTGTGTTGAATCGATGAATTTGGACGAAAATCGATTCGTTGACGCTCCCGTTAATGCTATCATTCCCCAGGTTATACATCATTTCCCAGAAAACACTAATTAACACCATTAATTACTATCATTAATCTTCATCAATGGGTTTCTTAAGAGATGTGTATTATTTGAATGCTCCATCTGATTGGAGGTCACATGATCATTGCTTTAACTAATATTAACTGAAACAATATTTTATTTACGTGTACAAATATCAAGTGTTTCGTACGTAGCAACGTTTTGCTCGACTCCTTAATCCTCATCTTCAGTCACACTAGTAATTGAAAATCGTCACAATTTCAACTTATATTATTAATGCTACTTAAACGTAAATCCACTATTGAAATTGAATTACAACTAGCCGTTACGCTATTTCACTTCATTTCTTTTGCATATCTAATCGATATGTTTTTTTAAAAAATCTTTTAAAGGGTTATTCGAGAAACGCATTTGATTACTTTCTTGAAATGTTCGTGCGACACAACTTGACACATTAAATGTATCGTCCTCGCCCTAACAAAAGGGAGCAATATATTTAGCTTTCAAAGGTGTGTTGGACATATACTATGAAAGGCTACCTGCAAGATTGCTGGTTTGGGAAGGAACAGCAACATTGACCAGTCCAGTGACTTTTGATAGAGCTCTTTCAATGCTGCAAAGGGTGCCAAGGACAAGAAGCTATCCCAGTTTGTATGGATGGATTAAATATCTAATTGAATTCATGTTCATGCCCTGTTCATATGTACCTACAGTTTCAACTTTTTTGAAGCACCCATGATTAAGGATTATTGATAGCCTGATTAATGAGTGTGTTTTTCATGACAGTTTTTCAACCCATCATGAAATTAATAAAATTATAATCTGTTATCGAGAAGTTGGGTAATGTTGCATTTCGAATTTTGGATTATTATTATTTTTTTTTTTTTTGTCCTTTAAGAATGTAAAATCATTCATGAAATATAAGATGTTACAATTGGTCTGCAAATTCAAAATTGTATTCATTTCAATTGTTTATTGTAATGTATTACAGCATGAGCTTGGGGGAAATACTACAACAAATCAAACATATTTTTATAAACTTTATTTAACCTCCAAATTATTCAGTCTCTTTCAATTTATTAACCTCCAATATTGCAAACCATATTCCTCAATTGGACACTGTCGATTTTACTGCAAGAATAATGCTATTTGAATAAGAATGATAATTTTTGGAAGAGTATTTGGATATAACAAGTCACATAAAGAACATGGAGGTGGAAAATGCCTGAATCCATTAAAAAAAAATATACCAAAAAAATATGTGCAATGAACACCATTAGTAATCAATAATTCTTCATTAACATGACAAGTTATCCCATCCCAGATGATGAACCTAAAAAAAGATTCGACAAGTTTTCCAAGTACTCGTCTCAACCAACCATTGACGATCGTTATATTCTGCTTATATAAGTTCATTAGCCATCATACCTTTCTTATTAGCAGTATGTACCTCCTCCGAGTTAAGCTCCACCTGTACGAGAGATAAACGATAGCCAGTGGCACATTCGTAATATTAACATCATTTTTAACAGCAGCCCAAGCAAAATTTCACAAACCTTCTAGCCCAAACAGATTAAGTGGTTCAGAGTAAGGAGGAGGGGATTGAATTGGCTGCTCGGGTTTACCTTGGTCGGGAACGGTAAGTTCTGGTGGTTTTTCCTCCACGTGTTCGTTTTCAAGAGGCTCGAGTAGAAGCGGTGTTTGTGTTTGATCGCCAGGTGGCGGCTCGAGTTGTTGGTACTTGGGTTTGTTTTTCTCGAGGAGAAGGTAAGTGGTGTAGTACCAAAATAGTAGTATTCTACTTTGAGCTATCACTGTGTCTCTGATTCGACTCCCACCGAACGAAAGCCGATCGAGAGCCTACAAAGCAAAGGAAATGGAAATTCATTTTTTTTTTTCATCAAAACAAAGGAATAATAGAATATTATTGGTCATCACTCACTTGTTCACCAGACTGAATGTCGAATGCATTCTGATGATCGAACTCAAGGCCACTGAATTCATTGATGCAAAGCCCTTGAAAAGCCCTGTGCAAGTAAAATCATCAAAAAAACTTAGGGGGCAATTGGATATGTTTCCAAAATGAGATGCTTTCTGTTTGATTTTTTGGGTTTTTTTTCCTTCCAAAAATTAACATTATTTCACTTATTTTTATTTTTTCCTCCCACCAATCACTGCAACTCATTTTGCAAAATAATAATAATAATAATAAATAAAATCACCAATCATTATTACACAACATTCCATTGTCTTTACTATTCACCCACACGCTTATTTTTAACTATCAATCATTATTTTAAAATTTTTATATCAAATCAACTTTCATCATTACGTTTTGATCTCATATCTCACTTTCAAAAAATATAAAATCGCATTACTATTCTCTATAAAATAAGAAGATTTCCAAAATGAAATGGTATCCAATCACGCCCTTAACAATTAACAGTGGAAGAGAAGAGAACTAACCTCAATTGAAGAATAAACACACGCGAGCGCACACAGAGAAAGAAAGAGAGAGAGAGAGAGAGAGAGAGAGAGAGAGAGAAGGTACCATCTGATGAGAGAAGCACGAGGAATCCAACGAAAGATAATTGGTGTGTTCTCTGCATTGACATAGTAGCCTCCAAATACGATGAAAACAGTCATAAATGCGGGTCCCACTGCTAAAGCTGCTTCAGTGGTCGGAACCATAGCCCCAACAGTTAGGCCCATCGCTGATGCGGCAAACGACTCGGTGGTTACTATCCCACAGAACTTCCCAAATCTAAATTGAAATTTAAGAATTTGATCACATAAACTGAGTAATTCACCTTTCATTCCGTAACGGAAACAGGAATTGCACACACACGAAGATTTATAAAATCTGAATTTGTTTTAATTATGTCAGAATAAGTATTTAAAATTTAAAAATCTGGAAAAATATTTTATAAAATCTGAAATTGTTTTAAATCTTTGAATGTGTTGCTTGCAACTTCATTCATGATTCATGTATTAGTCTTGTCAAAGTCTTTGAACCAGTTCTTATCATATATGATTAACCAAACTATGTAGATGCATAAGAAACCTCTGATAGACAGTCATCAATTCCTTTATTAGGTTTCTCATATCTTGCTTTCTCTAATTTTGCTGTCTTATTCAGGTTGCTGCTATAAACACTGCAATGGCCGCACTCACAAAGACTGTGGGCGTCTTTCCTAAGGAACGTGCAATCGTTGATAGAGAGAGAGCCAAAGGGTCATATTCATTAGGCCCCTATCTACTTTCAAAATTGTTAGCCGAGATTCCTGTCGGAGCAGCTTTCCCGTTGCTCTTCGGTAACCATATTGTACCCCATGGCTCGTCTTCATCCATCAATGTCAAGGTGAGTTTTCAGAATATATTAGAATTTAATTTATTTTTTCGAAAAAATGGTAGTTCTTTTTTCTTTCTTTTTTTTTTTCTTTTTTTTTTTT
>BMAC01007654.1:0-11221 GCA_014905375.1 Phtheirospermum japonicum
TGTAAAATAATGCCGGCAAATAATAATAATGGCGTTAGTTATTAATAAGAGGCATACACCCCTTTATATAGAGATAGGAGAAATCCTCCACTATCTAGGGTTACCTTACATAAACACAATTCCATTCATACCATGACTCTTTCACCGACTCTCAATTGGGACTCTTCCCATATGATAAGTTCCCATAAACATAAAACTTCTTAACATATTATCGAAATAAGCCCGGGCATACAGCCCACCAGGCCCATACACATATTAAACTTTCAATCAGGCTCAAATACTCAGCCCAACCCATCAGAGATCACGACCCTATATGAGAACTCATCCTCATACTACAGGTCGCTACTCCAGGCACATCAACTCGCTTTCTTCTAAGGAACAGCCTTCAGCTCGTTCACTTCGCAAAGACATAACACAGCTCGCCCCTCTTCCAGGAGGCATACCCTCTCCTAAAATGAGGACGCATTCCACAAATAACCATATATATCACATAATATTAGTACAGACATTTTGGTCCACATCAGCTAGTCCCCCATGTTCTAGCTGATTGAGGCACGAAATCAGGTAGGACATGTAAAAACAGAATTACAAGAGCACAACCTCATAAACTTTCCACAAGATCACGTGGTCGGGAGAAGTGCCCTCCGATCCAGAGTTACCTTCTCCCGCCACAATACAATCACAACTCTCACTATCTCGCCAGGTCGGGAGAAGTGCCCTCCGGTCCAGAGTTACCTTCTTCCGCCACAAAAACCACAAACACCATCGCCGACCTAATAGAAGCGTCAGCCCACAACCATCATCGACCTAATGAGAGCGTCGGAATTTAACCATCATCGACCTAATGAAAGCGTCGGAATTAAACCATCATCGACCTAATGAAAGCATCGGAATTAAACCACCATCGACCTAATAAAATCATATTTCAGAATTACCCAGCTCGATCTCATCGAGCAACAGTATTAATAATCCATTATAGATCATTAATCACACCTGCGACCTACAAAAGGCCAACGCACCGAGCTCACTCTTTCGATCACCTTCTGAGAAACAACCTCAAACCTTTAACCAAATATCCTCCAACTATGACAATCTGAATCACACAATAATTAATCGTACTAAACGACCTCATGCGCATAAGTCCCCAAGTTAAATCTCAAGATTTTACACTGGGCGACCTGAAAATATACCATTCCTTCAACGACCTGCAGCCACAACCAGACTCAATAATTCAAAATCGCAATCACAAGTGAACCATAAAGTCAAGACACGCTTCTTTTCTCACATCCCATCTCATTTATGCTTCATTAAATGCAGTCTGCTCTCTTGCCAGACACGCATCACACCCTTATATTCTCGGAGTATAATAAATCCAGTGGGCCTAGGAATTAATAGCCCAAAAACATTCCCTAAATAAACCCTAATAAATCCCGCTCCTATCTGTCCCATCAACTTTTTAGCCTTCCAACACATAAAACTCCCTCATCTTCTTCACTTGTTACTTTACGCTACCTCAAAATAAAAACTCACCATTTTTACTCTATAAAAAAGCTCAACGTCCGGCAATCGCTCAGAGATCCACCATCACCTCGACACTCACCGACAACCTCTAGTTCACGAAAATGTGTAAGTCCTCAGAACTCCTTTTTAATTTTAATCGTATTGTTAAATTTATAACTGCATCTGCTGAGTTATATTTGTTCTGTGTTGCCCCCTCCCCTGAATATATTTTATTTCTCGATGGTATCAGCGTCCCCTACTGATAATTCACAAAATCCAGCTCTTTCCCCTGATTCTGATCCCTCTGAAAACCCTTTTATAATCGAAATTAGGCAAAAACAACCCCTCTTACCTTCTTCCGGCCTCCGCGACGAACCAGAAGGCGATGTAAACTGGTCAGAGCTTCAAGCCCAAACCATAGCCCTCTCTGAAACTCAAACCTCGAAAGACCACCTCCTCGACATTCCATCCCTTCATCGCTAGCCCTTACACCTATTCCAGAGGGCATCCCTCTACCCATATCTAATAAACCTCCACCCTGCAAACACTTCAGGGAGAACCCTGTGACCGTAGCCTCTTCTCTATCCATCAGCGACCTGCCTTTCTCTTCCCCTTCAACCAAAGAAATTAAATACAACTATTGGATACTACCCGAACGTCCCAAATTAGAAAAATTTAAGAGAATTCTCAATCTCCCTAATACCGCCAAGATGGTCTTGCCTGAAGGGACACACGTAGACCCCCTGCGACCTCCGCCCAACCATATCACCCTTTTCGATACACTACTAGTAGCGGGATTTAGGTTTCCAGCTCACTCCTTCTACATCGAAATCTCCAACCTGTACAACATCTCACCTTTACAATTAACCCCCAACTCCATGAAATATCTGGCTGGATACCTCTTACTGTGTGAATATTACAACACCAATCCCGATCCAGGCTTCTTCCATTTTTGTTTCCAGATAAAATACCAATAGAACTCCTTTTATCTCTCCACTCGGTCGGGGTTAGCTCGCTTTCTTATAAATCCTCCCAACAAAGTCCCCGAGTGGAGAAAGAACTTCTTCTTTGTTTATAACACCGAAGATTGGCCTTTCATAACCGAATTAAAAAACCGTACTCCCAAATAATATAAGCCAACCACTTCCAAGGAGTGTCCCTGTTTATATAAAAAATACTTTGATCAGCTCGAGGAATGGAGCAAACACCCATTCGATATAACACTCCTCACCAGCCGATCCGACATGTTTCGCTACGTGGGCATAGACTCTCGCCCAGTGGCACCAGATCTCGCCATCACTGATAATGAATTCGGTAGGTGCTTTAGGTTTCACAATTACACCTCATCATTTACAACGTAAACCAAATAATAACAATCTCTCTATTAATACAGTGGCCTTCATCAAGAATTGTGCGGCGACCCGCACTGAAGAGGAACAAAAACAGCCCTCCCAACAATCTAAAGCTCGCCCTGTTCCAGCGACGGCCAATGCCAGCGAGGCCACACAACAGGCCTTTGGGGCAGCTAGCGGGGAAGAGGAGGAGGTCCCATTAATCAAGCGACCTAACAAAAATAAAGGCAAACGTCTTCTCCATGATGCCCCTAAGAACCCAACGGCAAGGAGCCTAAGCCCCAGCCAACCAGAACAGAAGAAACGTCGCCTCCACAGGGGCCCGACGCCAATTTCGACTAGCGCATCCAGCCTGAGCAAAGTGTTAACAAAGCTGGATGATGCCGACGACGTCGAAGCTCTTCTCAGCGAGCACGCCCTTAAACAGGTATAAACAAAGATCCTTATCCACAACTCATTCCATAACTCATTTTAGCTATAGACCAATACTCACAAAATGGAATAACTGCAGTTGAAGCCTCTGTTCGATAAATTCTCAGAGGAGTTCGTAGCTCGATCGTCAGCGAGCGACCTCCAAAAAACCATCGACAAGCTAACTACCCAAGCGGAACAGCAAACCTGGCAGCTTTCACTGACACAAGGGGAGTTGGACAGAACACTCCAATTGTTGAAGGCCCGTGACGAGGAGATAGTCATTTCCAAGAGCCAAATCAATAGCCTGAAGGACGAGGCCACCCGCGTGAATAGCGAGCTAAGCAAAAAGACAGAAGAGCTTAGCAAAACAATGGGAGAGCTTGCCCTTCACCAACAAAGGCTCTCAGAACTCCTCAGGACAGCTCGGGCAGAGGGTGTAACAGAAGGTCACCAGAGCTTCCTCCTCAGCGACCTAGGCAGAAAGTTCATTGAAGCCTATCGACAAGAAGTTATGAAGGCATACGAGAAGTCTTCCATCTACTTCGGGCTGATTGCAGGTGGTGCTGCGGAATGGGTCAGTTCAGCGGCGAGTATGATCAAAGAGGATATCTTCGCTCTAAACATCTCCTACTCCCCTAACGTGGAAGCTCTCATCGACAAGATGCCGCCGTTTAGCACCTTCCAAGGCGACTGGCAACAGCCTATTGACGCTAAGTGGTGGTTATCCTTCCAAAGTCGGGCGGCCTTATTTGCGGGAGCTTACGCCGAGCTGAAGACGCCTCTAGACGACCTACTTCCTTCACTAGACCCGGCCAGTACTTATGCGCCCGAGCTAACTATCGCCCCAGCATCTGAGTCAGCCCCCGCAGATCACCCTGCCACAATTTCTGAAAAAACTGTTTAAACATTTTATCGCTTTCTAGCTCGTAATTCCTGTATAAACACTTGTCAACTCTATTTGTCATTCAATTTAATTACTCTTACTACCTTTCTCCATTATTGCCAATAAGCAGTAATATCCATCATAMTGCTCATCTAAAAATATGCAAGATTAGATCTCGAGCACATAAAAACACATTAGCTCGTAATATCACAACCATAAAACAAAAAACTCGCACAACCACAATTCAATTAATAGAAATAGCTCGCCCAACTACGTCATTACYCAACTTTCCACTCATCGTGCGGGAGAGGTGTCCTCTAATTCCAGAGTTATCCCTCTCCCCACCATAATAATCACAGAAACACAACTTTCTCATAGGTCGCTTGGTCGGGAAAGATATCCTCCGGTCCAGAGGTACCCTTTCCCGCACCATAACACCCTTATAATCTTTCAACAAATCATGAGGTCGGGAGAGGTGCCCTCCAGCCCAGAGTTACCCTCTCCCACCATAAAAACTCATAAAAGCATATTARCRTACAKAAAGAGTATGTAACMCAAYTATCTTTTYATCAAAACAACTTTYCCAACTTCACTTCTYATATTATTCAAATATTTGGATAGCTCGCGGGAGAAGTGCCCTCCGACCAGAGTTACCTTCTCCCGCTATAAAACTTACAAACTTTCAATCAATCACTAGGTCGAGAGAGGTGCCCTCCGGTCCAGAGTTACCCTCTCTCACCATAAACATAAACTTCTAAAATAAGCATTAGGTCGAGAGAGGTGCCCTCCGGTCCAGAGTTACCCTCTCTCACCATAAACAAAAACTTCTGAAACACGCATTAGGTCGAGAGAGGTGCCCTCCGATCCAGAGTTACCCTCTCTCACCAAAAAAGAACTCACAAAAATGATCACTCTCGACTACCCGGGAGAAGTGCCCTCCGACCAGAGTTACCTTCTCTCGCGATCCTCCCTCTATGCGTAATACTTCTTCAAATGGCACACGTTCCAACTCCGGGGTAAAATCTTCCCGTCTGCACTTTCGAGTATATATGCACCGCCTCGCAATACCTTTATCACTTTAAARGGCYCAATCCAGTTTGGCTCYAATTTCTTAGYCGCYTTCAAAGCGTCAGCTCTCTTCCACACTAAATCGCYGACCTRAAAACAACGATGTTTAACTTGTTTRTTAAAAGCAGCCTGCACTCGTTGCTTGTAATGTTCCACCCGAGCTGCAGCTTTCTCTCGTATCTCTTCAATCGTTTCAATTGCTCCTCAAGCCAATCTGTCATTCTCCTCCAAACTAAATGTCGTTAAACGCTGCGAGCCTCCAACTATCTTGGCTGGAATGACTGCATCCATCCCATAAATCAAACTGAACGGCAATTCCCCCGTGGTGGTTCGGGGAGTCGTTCGATAGGCCCAGAGGACAAACGCGAGCTCGTCCTCCCAAAGTCCACTTGCTTTCTCTAGCCGCAGCTTAAGTCCCTGCACAATTATCCGATTAGTAACTTCCACCTGTCCATTAGTCTGTGGATGCGCCACAGAAGCAAATCGCTGCTTCATTTCCATATCCTTATACCATTTCTGCATCTTCCGCCCATTAAACTGGGTCCCATTGTCTGAGACTAACACTCGTGGTACTCCAAACCTGCAAAATATATTATCAAAAATGAAATCCATTATATGCTGCTCGCTTATCCCTGTGACAGCCTCAGCTTCCACCCACTTGGTGAAATAATCAATAGCCACCACTAGATGTTCTTTATTGCCCGGGGTCTTTGGGAAAGGGCCTACGATATCAATTCCCCACTGCGCAAACGGGCATGGCGAGCTCATTACTATCATCTCCTCAGCCGGTATGTGAATGATCGGAGCATGCATTTGACACTTCTTACAAGTTCGAACCAGTTCGCTTGCCATAGCTTTTATCCCAGGCCAGAAAAAACCTGCTCGCAATGTTATACCCATCAACGCCTTTCCTTTTGCATGATCTCCGCAGTACCCTTCATGTATCTCTCTTAGTACCTCCAACCCTCGTTCTATAGCCAAACACTTCAGAAGAGACCCAAACCGTGACCTCTTATACAATTCCTCATTAATAGCGCAAAAACGAGCTGCAACTCTAGCTTCTTTTGTTGTCAATCTCTCTGCGCCCTCTTGCGCTTTAAGGAGAATATCCTAAATGGGTGATCGCCAATCATCTTTATCTTCAATATCCATAACCTCTACTCCCCTCTCTATACTGCTATTACCCAATTCCATCAATGTGATTTTTCGAGTGTCACAGGACACTAATGCTCCTGCTATTCTAGCGAGCTGATCCGCCCGTGTATTTTCAGCTCGCGGCAGGTGTTCTAGCTTGAACTCTTCAAAACGAGCCGCTTGTTCTTGTAATTTACCTAAATATATCGCCATACGTTCCTCTCTAGCCTCGAAAGGGCCGTCAAACTGTCGAGCTACCAGTTGTGAATCGGTATATGCCCACAATCTGCGGGCTCCCAATTCGCTAGCCATCTTAATTCTCTGTAACACAGCTTCGTATTCAGTCTCATTGTTGGACGCTTTATATCCCAATTTGATTGCAAACTCTAAATTCTCTCCCTCTGGGCTAGTTAGTACAACACCTAACCCTGCTCCCGAAGCCATAGTTGACCCATCTGTATACAAGGTCCATGATTTTATTCCTTTATTATCGTCGACCTGCCTCGTCATCTCCTGCAGAAAATCATCCAATACTTGTGTTTTGATAGCCACCCTTGGCTCATAAACCACGTCATACTCGCTCAGGTCCAATGCCCACTTCACCAACCGCCCTGACACATTTGGATTTCCCAGGACTTGTTTGAGGGCCAAGTTGGTACGCACCTTCACTCTGTGACTCAGGAAATAAGGCCTCAACTTTCTGGCCGTATAAACCAACGCAAACCCTCCTTTCTCCAGCTCGGTGTACTTCAGTTCAGCTCCCCGCAGCATCCTGCTAATATAATTAAATAGGTCTCTGCAAACCTGCTTCTTCTTTGATCAGGACAGAACTCACTGCGACCTCCCCCACGGATATATATAAAATCAAATCTTCTCCTGGCATTGGTTTGGTCAGCAGTGGTATCTCTGCCAAGTATTTTTTCAGCTCGTCAAAGGCACTCGCAGCTTCCTGTGTCCACTCGAACCTGGACCCCTTTCGTAGCGCCCTAAAAAAGGGGACGCCTCGCTCCGCCGACCTGGAAATGAAACGACTAAGACCTGCAATGCGCCCTGTAAGCACCTGCACATCTCGCACCGTACGAGGGTGCGGCATCTCTAAAACAGCTCGCACCTTCTCTGGGTTCACTTCGATTCCTCGTTCCGTCACCATGTAACCCAAAAACTTCCCTGACCGCACCCCAAATGCACACTTCTTCGGGTTAAGCTTCATTCCATACTGTCTCAGGATAACGAAAGTCTTCTTCAAATCTTCGACATGGGATTCTGCTTTTTTGCTCTTCACCAGCATGTCATCGACATAAACCTCCATGGTGGACCCCAGCAAATCCTTAAACATGCGATCCACCAACCATTGATAGGTCGCTCCTGCATTCTTCAATCCAAAGGGCATGGAGATGAAACAGTACGTACCTGTGGAAGTAACAAAACTTACTTTGGGCTGATCTTCCTTTGCCAAGGGTATTTGGTGATACCCCTGCGAAGCATCCATCATACTCAACAGCTCGCACCCCGAGGTAGAATCCACCAACTGATCAATTCGCGGCAAAGGGTAATGATCCTTAGGACATGCTTTATTCAAGTCACGAAAATCCACACACATCCTCCACTTCTAAGCTGGTTTTGGTACCATCACAACGTTGGACAAGTACTCTGGAAACTGAATCTCTCTTATATGACCCGCCTTCAACAACTTATGTACCTCTCCTTCGATCACCTTATCCAATTCCGACCCAAAATGTCTCCTCTTCTGCTTCACCGACCTCGCATCTGGATCCGCATTTAAATGGTGCTGCGCGACCTCTGGTGATACCCCTGTCAACTCATCATCTCCAAACGTAAATATATCCTGAAACTCCCTTAACAGCTTTATCAGCTCGTTCYTCAATGCCTCAGGTATTTGGGTACCTATTCTCGTGGTGTATTCCGGGCGTTCTTCTTCCAAGGAAATCTCCATTAACTCCTCATTCGGCCGAACCGAGTTCTCCTGCTCTTTCATTTTCTTGGGATTGAGCACCCCTTCCGGTTGATCGTTATTTCTCTCTCGCTTGTTCTCCATCAACCCTTTTCTGACCGCCATCTGATAACACGAACTGTCGATCTGTTGCTCTGCGATAACCTCACCCACTCCATTGCCTACTGGGTACTTGATACTCATGTGATAAGTCGATGTTACTACCTGAAATGCATTAAGGGCAGGTCGTCCCAATATCACGTTGTAGGCCGACCTCCCCTGGATGATTAAAAACTTTAAGTTCTTCTCCATTCTCGACTCATCTTTTCCCAACACTACTTGCAACGTCAGTTCGCCTTCTGTGTTCACCTGCGCCCCATTAAAAGCATATATGGGCGTGTTCACCGACCGCACTCCTCTATCTATTTCCATCCGATCAAGGCAATCTGTATATATAATGTTTACCGAGATCCCATTATCTACAAATATCCTGCTGACTTCATAACCTTCAATTTCTGTCTCTATCACCAATGCATCATTGTGATCTTCCTGTAGCCCGTGCCTCTCATCGGGGCCAAAAGAAATGACTGGCCCAGCGACTTGAGGTTGTCTGCTCACACTGGCGACCTCCCTTACGCCCAAACGAGCTGACTTAACATGCCGTTTCCTCACATTGTTGGAGTTACCATCCGTTGGCCCTCCTGAAATCATATTTATTCTTCCTCTATTTCTCCGCGGCCCTTCCTGTCTCTGATTTCCTTGCCGTCCTTGCCTCGCGACCTGGTGCTGAGGCGGGCTCCTCGGTGGTGGTGGAGGTAACGCCTGCTCTTGTTCGCACGACTCCCTTTCTCTATAAATTACTTCCTTCAAATGCCCTGCTTTTATCAGTCTTTCTATTTCTTCTTTGAGGTGTCTACACTTCTCAGTGAAATGTCCGTAATTATTGTGAAATCTGCAAAAGGAGGCAGTCTTGGGATGAGTGGGGATAGGTGTGCGATCCTCTGGCCATTGTATGGCATCAGGCACAGAACGCTCCATAATACTGAACACCTTAGCCCGCGGATAAATTAATGGTGTAAAGTCTTCTTGTTTCCAATCGTGCGTGCTCGCCTCTTGTCTCCCACTAACCCCGGCGCTCGAAGCCAGGAGCCCACGCACTCCCCTCCTTGATTTTCTCCATACTTCTCTTCTCGGAATGACTTCTCGCGCATCTGCATCAGCCCTGCCAAAACGCACTTGATGTTCCTCCTCGGCCTCTTCCACTTGTATATACTTATGACACCTTGCCAAGACATCATCATACGTTCCTGCCTCTTTTTTCACTAATGATTTACGCAAGTCCTCTCTCCTTAGTCCCTGACGTAAAACTCCAGCCTTCATCTCGTCAGTGGCAGTGGGCACCCCCAAAGTAGCACTGGTGAACCTGTTAACGTATTTTTTAAGCGTCTCATCAGGCCGCTGTACCATGGTGAAGAGTGACTGCGCCGTCCTCGCACCCTGTCGAGCACTGGAGAACTGCTTTAAAAAGGCAGCTCGCAATACTGGATAACTGGTGATTTTCCCCTGCGGGAGTTGATAGAACCAATTTTTCGCGATTCCCCTCAGGGTGGACACAAAAGCCCGACATGCCACGACATCCGTGTAACTGTGTAGCATTCTCGCATTTTCAAAGAGCTGTAGGTGCTCGACTGGATCCGTCAACCCCCGATACTGAAAATCCAATGCTTTATAGTTTTTAGGCATTGCTGCATGCATCATATCCTCCGAGAAAGGATGTCTTTCTTCTCCTTCCAACCTATCTCCATCCACTCGTCTTTGTAATTTCAGCATGGCCTCCTTCTCGCTATGAGATCTATCGCCTTTTTCCTTCCCCGTACTCAACTCGCTTGCTAAGTACCTGCGTAACTCCTTCTGTTTCTATAGCGGCACGAAGTCCATGAGTCCATCCAAAAATCCTTTTTTACTCTGACAGGGCTTGTCTTTCAGTAAATCTTCCCCGTCTTTCCCCTCTACATGGATCGCCTTTTGCACCTCCGCCTTCGGTGTTTTCATCTCTGTGTCTTCCGCCAACCCCTTCCCCTCACGCCTCCTGGGGGAAGGCAGTGGTGTGTCACCGACGCCCTGGACAACTGGATCCACCTGAGGAGGCGTTTTTCCATCTCTTGTCTTGTCTTTCTCGTTAACGTCCGCCAGTCTGCTCTTCTTGTTCTTCTTGTTGTTCGACAGAGAACCGTATTGTAAAGTCCTCGGAATTATGTTGCTATCCTTCATATTTTGTTTACAAAATCTCTCACGCCTTTCGCTCAAGGACTCGATGTCCCTCTTTCCCACAGACGGCGCCAATTTGATAAGCCCAAAAAGTTGGACCACCAAATATAAGAGGTACTAACCTCAAAAAGAGATCAGCGACCTGAATTGATGATGAAATACGTCTCAGCGACCTCTAAAACCTTCCGCAATCGTCACAGCGACCTCGCCAATTCTGCAAAACAACGCCTAGAACGGGCCGGATTTTCGAGCCCGTTAAGGCCCTCCGATGCTTAAGTTAATAAGCGAAAACAAACTCTTTTCTCTCTTTTCAATGTAAAATAATGCCGGCAAATAATAATAATGGCGTTAGTTATTAATAAGAGGCATACACCCCTTTATATAGAGATAGGAGAAATCCTCCACTATCTAGGGTTACCTTACATAAACACAATTCCATTCATACCATGACTCTTTCACCGACTCTCAATTGGGACTCTTCCCATATGATAAGTTCCCATAAACATAAAACTTCTTAACATATTATCGAAATAAGCCCGGGCATACAGCCCACCAGGCCCATACACATATTAAACTTTCAACCAGGCTCAAATACTCAGCCCAACCCATCAGAGATCACGACCCTATATGAGAACTCATCCTCATACTACA
>BMAC01007717.1:0-12852 GCA_014905375.1 Phtheirospermum japonicum
TGCATTTACATCGTCCATCTTTTAATATTTATACCCTAAAATTGATCCAATAGTTATAAATAGGTGAGGAATGGTGCCTTCACGGCACCGTTGAATTTCCCTATATTTAGATTGATTTCATTACTAATATTTAGTCACATACTTCAATTATTGAATACAGAATATTTATAATTTCAAAAATATATTATTTCAACTTTTATTATAAATACAATTTATTTAATTATTTTCATAAATAAGTTTTTTTGTAAATAAAATTATTCCATAAGTAATTTATCTTTTAACTAAAATAATTAATTTGGATTTCTTTCTACTAATTATATATGACTTATTTATATTCTTATATTAGAAGCATAAAATAAAATTATTGAATTAGACAAAGTATAATAAAAAGAAATATTAAATTAGGCAAGATACAATAAAAGAAAAATATTAAATTATATATATATTAGGCTCGGATGACACATAAGCAAGAGAAGAACCAATTTTTTTTATTATCCAAGCGAAGCATACGAAGAAGACACATAGATTAGGAGGATTTTGCATTAATATATACTTGTTTAAACACTCGTGTATTACACTGGACTTATCAAAAGATAAATATAAAAAATATTTGTGATAATTACTGAATTTTACAAACAAAAATTCAGAAGGCGTCACCCATGTCTAATATCTAATTTTTTTTAATTATTATTATTAAATAATTTTATATATTAATATTTAGAATAAATTCGTTAATAATTATTAATTACATACTTTGAGATATTTAAAAGATGTCATACTCTCAACCCGTGTCACTTTGTACTGATGTCTAATCAATATTTATTAATTATTAGTATATAATTTAATATTTTTATGTTTATATTGATTACATTACTAATATTTAGTTACATACTTAGATTATTGTAAATAACTCATATTTTACCTATATAGAATATTTGAAACTTCAAAAATAAAATTATTTTAAATTTTATTATCAATAAACCTTATTTAATTATTTTCATTATAAAGTTTGTTTTAATAAATTTATTTTATATGTTGTTTGTCTTTTAATTAAAATAACTAATTTAGATCTTATCTACTAATTATATATGACTTATTTATATTTTTATATTAAGAGAATCAAAGGAGATTATTGAATAAGAAAAAAATATAATAAAAGAGTTCAATTAGGTAAGATACAATAAAAAGAAAAGTATTAAATTAGGTAAATATTAGGCTCGRATG
Source organism: Phtheirospermum japonicum (assembly GCA_014905375.1). Lineage (NCBI taxonomy): Eukaryota > Viridiplantae > Streptophyta > Magnoliopsida > Lamiales > Orobanchaceae > Phtheirospermum > Phtheirospermum japonicum. The sequence goes on from BMAC01007717.1 coordinate 1,225, forward strand.
ACACATAAGCAAACGAAGCACCAGAATTTTTTTATTTGCCAAACGAAGCATACGAAATAGACACATAGGTCGGGAGGATTTTACATTAATATATAGGGGTGATTAGATAAAAAGATTTTGAATATATTTAATATTTAATCTTATAGTCATAATAATTTATTATTAGTGTTAGTATTAGTATTATTTTATCTTTTTTATTTCACTTTGTTTTTGTTTTTTGTTTGGTGTAACAATAGTTTTGCATATCTATTTTTAGTGTTATTTCAATTTATTATATTAGGATTATATAAAAAATATAATTTTATATTTTTTATATTTATTTTTATTTTGTAATAACTTTATATAACTCAAGTTCTTCTTAATAAATATTTAGAATTATATTAAAAATTATTTCAATTTTTATTTTAAATAAAAAGTAATTCAACTTATATAGAATTATTTTAATTAGATATAATTTTTTTATATTTTTATATTAGAAGAATAAAAATCAGATATTGAATTGGGAAAAATATGTTAGAAAAAATATTAAAGTAGGTAATATGTAATAAAATAAAAATATTGAATTAGGCAAAATATAATATTAGAAAAGTATTAAATTAGGTCAAACATAATAAAAGGAAAAATACTAAATTAGGTGAATATTAGGTTCGGATGACACAAAGCACTAGAAATTTTTCCAAAGCTAACGAAGCGTAGAAAGCAGACACATAGGATACGAGGATTTTACATTAATATATAGGGGAGATTATTATTATTATTATTTATTTTATATTTTTTGTTTCACTTTGTATTTTTTTTTTGTGCGTAACAATAATTTTTTATTTATAATTTAATGCTATTTAAAATTCATTATATTAGGATTAGATTAAAAATTTAAATTTATATTTTTTATATTTATTTCCCTTTCGTAATAATTTTTTATAACTCTTATTTTTTAAAATAAATAATTAAAATTCTAAAAATAAATTTATTCAAGTTTTATTATAAATAAAAAAATTAATTCAGCGTATATAGATTTTTCTAATTAAATATAAATTATTTATATTTTTATATTAGAAAATATCAAAGTAAGTTATTGAATTAGGCAAAATATGTTAAAGAAAACATTAAATTAGGTGACACGTAATGAAAGGAAAATATTGAATTAAGCAAAATGTAATATTAGAAAAATATTAAATTCGATGAAATATAATAAAAAAAAATTCTAAATTAGGTAAATATTAGACTCGTATGACACCGAAGCACCAAAAAAATTCTCAAAGCTAACGAAGCATGAGAAACAGACATATAGAATAAGAGAATTTTGCATTAATATATATAGAGGAGATTATCAACCAACTTAATATGCACATATTGATAGATAAAATACACAACAGTGTAGTGAAAATACACAATAGTCATTGAACTTTCATCATTATTTTCACGCACATTAGTGCCTCTGGAAATGCACAATAGTGTTAGTGATAATGCACATTGATCATTGATGATTATTACAACATTAGTGCATAACATGCACAATTCTGAACATGCACAAATAGTTATATTATCATTTTTGAGATTTGAAATTACAAATTCGAAGTGATGTAATGCCGAATTATAATATCAATCAATGATAATTGTAACATTAGTCATGCAAAGCAGTGTTTACGATTTTTGATATCACAATTGTGTGAAGATACAATAACTAATTATTATGATATTAACCACTTATTATTACAATTTAGTGCCATGAGACATGCGCAATAGTACAACTGAAAATGCAAAATAGTGTTAATGAATATACACAATAGTATATAAGATAATATAATTAATCTTGCCCATCCATTTCATACAAATTTTTGATGTTAGATTGACTTTTGGTTTCACATGGGGTAAGGTCTCTCTCTCACACACTTATATCTATATCTATATCTATCTATCTATAATTTTAATTTTTTGGTAATAATTCTTGCGAAGTTAGAAGTGATATATAAAGTGATCAATCTTTTGTTTTATTGGTATAAGTTTTTGCTTCAGAACACAATTTAGTCTAGATTCGATCTTAATATCTTATATAGAAAAAAAAAAAATTGGAAAATACTTGTATTAGGCCAGATTAACGGGTCATGACTCCTTAGGTCATCCGACCCGCTATTATAATATATTAGTTTTTTTTTTTTTTAATAAGTTGGGTCAAGTGGTTGGAAAGTAGAAGATAAATCCCAAATAACTTGAGAGGTCTAGGGTTCGAACCCTTGTCAACACCCTTATAAAGGGTTAGTGATACCACTTGAGTTACAAGCTCATGGTTAAAAAATCCTGTTAAAAAAAAAAAATATAATATATTAGTTTTTGTACTGTATATTAGTTTTTGTACTGTAATGTATTGATTTCTGTACTGTAAAGTATTAATTTTTCATAAACCTCTGACCCGTGCTATGATGTATTGATTTTTGTACTGTGATATATTTATACTATGGTTTATTGATTTTTTTATTATAATGTATTGGTTTTTGCACTATAATGTATTGATATGAAATTTTGACCTGACGGATGATCCTTTAGTCCGGCCTAACAAGAGTGTTGCCCAAACTTTTTACCTCTCAAACTTTACTCAAGTTTATATTTTATACCTCTTAATTACTTTTTTCCGTACTCTTTGCTTCCTGAATTGTACCTTTTTTACACTTTACCTTCTTGAGACATTTCTCGAGGAATAAAAATTTTTGTAAAATTAAAGGGTAAAATCTTCATTGCATATGACTCTTCTTCAAAGTAAGTTGGAATATTTTGTAAATGGAATGATGATTTTGCCTTCAATTGTATAAAAAAAAAAAATTCATCGAAAACAATTCCCAACAATAATAAAAAATAACTCAATCGAAGAAGTTGAGTGTAAAAATGCACATTTCAAACAGTAAAATGTACAAAAAAAACTCCATCTTATATTTCCCTTCATGATGAATAACTCCAAGAAAACAAAATCCATAGTACATATCTGCATTTAGGTTTTAATAAGCATGCAAGTGCTTCAAGTTTAAGGACAAATCCCAGATCCTATACATCCAGATCACGCAAAATCATACTCAATCATAAGATCATGAGTTAATCTCGCGCCGACTATTGATTTACATTTCTGTAACTTGGCTGTCATTCCCCTAATCCCCAGAAAAATCTGGCTTCCGATTCTATTTTTCTTTCTTTTTTATCCAATTTGTCTAATAAACAATTCCATGTAATTAAATAAAATAAAATATACTACTCCTTTTAGTTAAGCCTACTTGGATTATTTTTAATAATCACTTAACTTATGTTTAAGAGTGCCTGGTAATGAAAAAGGTCGGTTAAATAATGCAGAAATAATATTCGATAAAACAGCCTTTTCTGGTTTTGTCGGCGTGTGCTTCTTTAAATAATTTTAGAACGATATTACTAATATTTAGCACATTTGATGTGATTGAGTTTTTTTTATTTATTGTTTAGATCGGTAGGTCCATTGTCCCTTAGGCTCTTTAAAGTTTTTAACAGCAGTGGTTAGTAATTAAATTAATGTTTTATTGGTTTTAGTAATAAATAGTAAATGTCTAAATTCTTGGACCCCAGTTGGATTAATGTTATGTCCACGTGTGTGACAGTTCAAAACCAACCAGGAGGAATTAACTTGCTGGGATTACCATGGCTTGTGGTGGTAATACCAATTAATTTATTAATATTAGTTTCGCAAGTTTGCAATTATTTAAGAAATATTACTCCCCTCGTCTAGTTTGATCTATTGTATTTTAGATAAATATTTATTTCTTCCTATCTATCACACTTATATTTTTAATTGACAGTTAATATTATTTTCTACTTTACCAAAAATAATTAAATATTATATTATAAATTCTACTTCTCTCTTTATTATGTTACTTTTGTTTCTTTTAATCAAATAATATTATGATAATTTGTTATCTATAATTATATTAATTAATATTTTTAATTTATATGAATTGGTCTATTACTACATATATAGAATGCAATGGCAGGAGTATGTGGTAATTACATTCGTTGTACTGAAACTAACAATATATTTTTCAAACAAATATTTATACATTAAGGTAAATGGTCATACTTTTAAAATAATATGATAACAATATTAATAGTTATTTTGATAAATTTGAAAAATCGTTATTAAAAGTATGAATATTTACTAAAAAATATGTGAGTCGTATGTAACTGAGGGTTACAACAAACATATTGGTAAAGAAGTGTTGTGAGTTTTTTTGTGACGAAGGTTCAAATGACCAACATTTAAGGGAAACATAATAGACGTAGTTTAAGTTTTTTAATATATATATACACTAATGTGAAACTCGCGATTTTCGCGGACAAATATAAAAAATATAAAAAAAAATAAAGTATATCAAAAAAATAATTAAGAATGTGAGTTATTATATTAAAAAGAAAAAGAAATATTGTTCACTTTAAATTTTGAATTTTCTTATGCTACATTAGTTGTTTTGTTTATAATGATATCATTTTCGTCGCGACAAAGAGTTATCAACCCTTTATGTTCTTAACTATCAACATTATGAAATAAAGATGACTTGTGCATAACGCGAGTTTTATAATGACACTTTTGAAAGATTTGTGATAGCTATAAAATTAAAGTAAAAAGTCTTAAAGTATGATTGTATTTTAAACTTATGTGACGTCTCGTTCCAATATAAAAATCATTCAGGTTCTGGTGTATTATTATTTACATTATATTATTTTCACAATAAATAATGTTCTTGTGCATTTATACATCCAATCAACGAGATTAGTTGTTAAATATAGCAAATTACCCTTAATGTGACGTTCAAACCCGAAAAAAACCGAAATTGTGAAAATACTAAGGACCCCTTGAGGGATATCAAATATATATTTTATAAGATTATCATATTCATTCGAGAGATGAAAAATATAATTAAGACCGATGATCTTGTAAATTCCGAAATTATGAAGATTATTGTAAATTCTTGTAAATTTCGAAAATATAATTAAGACCGAAATACTATGTCGTTCTAAGAATATATATGTAGTTTAACCCTATGAGGATTATAATTTTTTGATTTTATGAATTAGTATATATTTGTTATGAATATTTTAGTTTCTCTTTTGTTCACACAAATTCATATTTAGTCAAAATACACTTAAAAATATTTCTCAAAAATATATATAAATCACAATTCCAACAAACCAACTAAATCAACTCAAACATTACCCTCATCTCTTGAGGCGATCTGCCCATTTCATCCATTGCCTTTACAGATATGATATCAACATATTTATAAAATGCTTTAGATGAATTAATGTCAAGCTAAACCATAATGACCACTATGAATTCTTAGTCATGCCATTTGGGTTGTGCAATGCCCCTACCACCTTCCAATCACTCATGAACAAGGTTTTTAGGGAACAATTGAGGAAAAGTGTACTAGTCTTCTTTGATGATATCTTGGTATATAGCAAGAGTTGGGAGGAGCATCTGGAACACCTTGAGGAGGTACTGCAACTATTGAGGAGAAATAAGCTATATGCTAAAGCTAGTAAGTGCAGTTTTGGAAAGACTGAGGTGGAATATTTAGGGCACATCATATCCCAGGAAGGGGTTGCTACTGACCCCCAGAAAATACAATGCATGATTAATTTCCTGTTCCAAAAACATTGAAGCAACACAGAGGATTCTTAGGGTTAACAGGGTACTACATAAAGTTTGTCAAGGGATATAGAGTTATTAGTAGACCTTTGACTGACTTTTAAAAAAGGATCAATTCAAGTGGAGTGAAGAGGCCCAAACAACTTATGACAAATTGAAGGAAGCTATGACAACAACACCTGTCCTAACTCTACCAGAGTTTTCCAGAGAGTTTATTTTGGAAACTGATGCCAGTGGAATGGGAATAGGTGCAGTTTTGATGCAAGAAGGGAGACCTTTAGCTTTTATGAGTATGATGCTATGCCCAAAGAACCAGGCACTATCTGTTTATGAGAGGGAATTCTTTAGCAGTCCTCATGGCTGTGAATAGGTGGAGGCACTACCTACATGGGGGTAAGTTTGTAATAAAAACTGATCAACAGGCACTCAAGTACTTGCTAGATCAAAAGGTGATTACACCAACTCAGCAGAAATGGATGACCAAATTACTGGGTTTAAACTATGAGATACAATACAAGAAGGGGTTAGAGAACAAAGCAGCTGATGCCTTATCTAGGAGGGGGTCAGAGGAGGGCACATGTGCTAATATCACCACAATTATCCCAGAATGGATGAAGGAGGTAGACCTAAGTTACAGGGATGATGAATTGTTTAAGAAGGTGAGGGAGGCTAAATCATGGACTCTACTACACTTCATAACTTTACCTTGTTGGGGGATATAGTGAGATACAAGGGTAGGTTATGTGTTGGTGATGATCAGAACCTTAGAAAGAAATTTTAATAGCTATGCACAACTCAGCCTATTGAGGGCATTCAGGGATATTGGGTACCTATATGAGGACAAAAAGGGTTTTTTATTGGCCAGACATGAAGAAGGACATTACAAGTTGGGTGAAGGAATGTGAAGACTGTCAGAGAAGTAAGTTAGATCATGGTGAATACCCTGGATTACTACAACCCCTTCTCATTCCTGAACAGGCTTGGAGCCATATATCCATGGATTTTATTGAAGGGTTACCTAAGTCACAAGGCAAGGATGTTATCCTAGTGGTGGTTGATAGGCTAACTAAATATGCCCACTTTTCTGCCTTATCTCATCCCTTCACAGCCCTCACTGTGGTTAACCTATTCTTTGACTCAGTTTATAAGCTACATGGCTTACCCACCCACATAGTATCATATAGAGACAAAATCTTCACCAGTTCACTGTGGAAGGAGCTTTTTAAACTAATGGGGGTACAATTGAACATGTCAACGGCATATCACCCCCAAACTGATGGACAAACCGAGAGAGTTAATCAGTGCCTAGAAAACTACCTACGGTGTATTGTACATCACAGCCCAAAGAAGTGGTTTAAATGGCTAGGGTTGGCTGAAACTTGGTACAACATAAACTATCACACAGGGTTGAAAACTACCCCTTTTGAGGAACTGTATAGATACACCCCACCAATTGGGTCAATTATCCAATATGCAGGACATATGAATGAAGATGCTAGACAGCTAATGCAGCACAGAGAAGCAGCTAAGCGCATAATCAAAGAGAATTTGCTACATGCACAGCAGAGGATGCAAATGTATGCTAACAAACACAGGCAAGAACGCAGTTTTGAAATTGGGAAAAAGGTGTTTTTGAAATTGCAACCTTTTAGGCAAAACTCGGTTGCATTAAGGAGAAACCTCAAGTTAGCAGCAAGGTACTATGAGCCCTACACAATTATTGAGAAGGTAGGAAGTGTGGCTTACCGATTAGATTTACCAGAGGGTTCGCGCGTACATCTCGTGCTCAATGTTTCTTTGTTGAAGCCAAAGGTGGGGCCAGATGTCACCACCACTACCGAGCTTCCTCCTACCACACCTGATGGGGATTTTTCAATTGGTCCAATCGTTGTACTTAACACGCGCACTATCACCGGGAGAGGGAAGGAAATTGAGCAGGTCCTGGTTCAATGGACGAATTTGGCTCCGCAAGATGCTACCTGTGAGGATACCAAGTTTATTATAAGAAAATTTCCGAACTTTGATCCTTGGGGTCAAGGATCTTTCGATCGGGAGGATATTGTCATGGACCTTAGGTCGATTGGGACTAAAAGAGAAGAGGAAGGCCAAGGGAACCCTAATTTGGCTATCGAAGAAGGAGAAGAAGGGGATCTGGGAATACGGGTATCAAGCCACAGCTTATTGATAAGGGCGGATCGGGTCAGCGGGTAAGAAGCAAATGGGCTGGAGATGGAGACAAGGGAGTAGCGGGCTGACTTGAGTGAAAGGGGGCCAAATAGATTGTTGGGCTTATGAATTAATATCTCTTGGGCTTTATTTATTTGTTAGCTTGAAGATCCAATTAATTTAGATATTTTGTGGGTATTTTAGTAATTTCTAATTAAGTGGTCCATCCACGTTTACTATTTGTAAGCACGAAAACAAATAAAGGAATCAATCAGTTACAATCATTTTTTGGCCTTATCTAATTTCTCTCTCATCTCTCTCGTTTCCTTCCTCCCCAAGTTCTGCATTCCTCTAAGTTCTATTCACCTATCAACCTATTGCAGAAAAATTCCCAGAAATCAAATAAAACCCTAACAATACGCTGGGAATTTTTTTGCTTGTTTATTAATATATAATGAACCAGATTTATTTATTAGTTTTTGCTTGTTAAGTTTATAAAATTTTATTAATTTTAAAAATAATAATTTTATTTATTTTTTGATTTTATATTTAAGTAAGTTGTACATAATATATTTTATATATTTTTAGATATATTTCTATAATACTTGTATTAAAAATATTTTTAATTTTACATAAAAAGAAAAATATTTTAGAAAGAAAGAAAGGAAAAAAACAAACTAAATGGGAAGGAAGGGCAAAAATGACTTTTCGCCTCCATTTAATATTTAAAATTAAATAAAAAATGGTAAAAAAAATTAAATAATCATGCCACGTAAGCATCAAAGCCCGATTGGGCTTTTTTGTATCATATTTGATGAATTTGCCAACTTAATAGATGTAGTTTGATACTGGCCAATATCACGCACCTTTTTTGGAAAGTGGTCAACATAATGTACAAAAAAATAAAAAATTTCCTAAGTTCGCAAGTAGCTCGTCCAGTATAAACTAGTATATTGATTTTAATATTAACTTTGATACGTTTTCTCATATATAGAAATGTTTTTAAGTAAAATGATTTGTTTAAATGACATTATAGATTTTGGTATATACATTATGCATTTTAGTAATTTATAAAAAATAATAATAATTTCATTTATAATTAATGTTTACTAAACTCATTTAGCCTCAATCAAGGCTAAAACAAAACTCCTCAACCGTCAATGTATTTACTGAGTTAAACTCTAACTTGACTCGATAATAAACTAAGCTCAAACTTTCAAAAGTCCAGCTTGGTTCAATTATCACCCTGAACATATTTAATGTAGGACCACAAGGGCTACCACTTCGCCTTAAACCAATTAGTGAACAACATAGTCTTAACCTTAGTGAATACGTAATGGGAAAATTGCTTTTTTAATATATTGTATTGTTTATTTTTTAAAAAAGGATTATAGTATAGATTAGTATCAAAATATCTACACTAAGTTGGTAAAATTATCAAAAAATGTACAAATTTATCCTGATCGGGCTTTCTTGGTAATGTGATTCAATACTTTTTTATCATTTTTATTTAATTTTAAACATTAAATTGAATAAATAAAACCTGGAAAAAAGAAATTCATTTTGATTCATTATATTGGACACATACGTGACAATGGTCATTGTCATATCATACCACGTCTACTAAGTTAACGAATTGATCAGAAAAGGTCCAAAAAGAGTTTGATCGAGATTTTTTGCTGACGTGCCGTAATTTGTATATTATCTTATTATTTCTCTATAATTATAAACATTACAAACATGTTTTTTCCTCCCTTTTATTTTCCTTTTTTTCTTTAATCTAATTAATAAGAAATTGAGATGTATATAAACATAAAATAAATATTAAGAATTATAAAATAAATAAAGAAACTTACCTTGGAAATAAATCTAGAAGCATAAAATAAATCATAAATAATTATAATATAAATATAAATATTATATTGAAAAATCAAATTTTTTCATATAAATATTTATATATTTTATAATTCTTTAAGATTCATTTTATCTTTTTATATTTATTTGTGATTTTATTAATTTTTTATTAGTTAAAATCTTGTTAATAATAAAGAAATCATACAAATTTTTATATTTACGTTATAATTTTTTAAGACCTATTTTATATTTTTGTATTTATCACTAATTTTCTTAATTTTTATTTATTAGGATTTATTAATTTAATTCAAGAAAGAGGAATGGAGGGCAAAAGGTAATAGACTAAAAAGTAATTTTTCATACGATAAACGCCCACGACATTTGATTATGACTCACATTCTGATAAATGCTACGGAACAATTACTGTCAAATATAGGAATAATGGTCCATTATGTTGACCACTTTTTATAAAAGGCACGTGATGTTGGTCAGTATTAAATCACGTCTTCTAAGTTGGTAAATTCATCAAATAAGGTCCATTTTTATCAAGTTCGGGCCCAAATGCTGACGTAGCACGATTATTTAATTTCTTACCATTTTTTATTTAATTTTAAATATTAAGTGGAGGAAAAAAAAATTATTTTTTGGCCTTCCCAATTAGTTTTTTTTTTCCTTTCTTTCTAAAAAAGATTGCTCTTTTTTTTTTTAACTTTTTCTGTACAACTAAAAATATTTTTTAATACAATTCCTTAATGCAAGTATTATAGAAATATATCTAAAAATATATAAAATATATCTATTCAACTTAATTAAATGTAAAATCTCTTTAAAATAGATAAATATATTATTTTTAAAACTAATAAAAAATTATAAAGTAAACATTAAAAAACTAATAAGCAAATCGGGTACATTATAAACTAAGAAATAAAAGTAAAAAAAAAAAATAATAAATATAAATAAGAAAAAGGAAAAAGTTTCATCTTTCTTGGTGGCTCCAGGTCTAAATCACAATAGGACCTATTGATCTAAATTAACTAAAACCTAATTCTTGTATTGCTGTCAAGTCTCAGAAGGGACCATCGGCCTCTCAGTTTCTTAATTAGAACACCATCGGTCTCTCTGTTTCTGTCAAGCCTTTTTGGCTCCAGACACTACAAAAAAAAAAAAAAAAAAAAAAACGGAATTACCGATGGCTATATCCATCCGTAAGTGATTTGCCGATGGATTACCAATAGATCTACGACGTCGATGAATCTTTCGTTAGTAATATCGATTGTCGATGGATACTCAGATCGTCGGTAAATGCCGACGGCATTTCTGACGTGTACTGTCGCCGGTAATCTGGCGTCAGGATTCCTAAACGTTTGTTGAATTTACTGACGGACATGAAGTCGTCGGTAATTAATTAAATAAAAATAAAAAATAATTTTACCGACGACTCCTGTCCGTCGTAAAACATTATGCATATAAAAAAATTGTATATTGTACCGGCATGGGAAGACCGACGGACTATTTGTGTTTGATAGATATTGTTGTGAGTAGTGAGTTTGCGCACGTCGTTTACTAAATTCTCAAAACCAGGTTTGTACACTTCAGCTAACTTATCAGACTCTAATTTCTTAAACCTCAACATAATATTAGCTTCAATCAATTCCTCGATTGTCTTAACAGCATCCGATTTTCTCGTGAGTCAAGTCCTCGATATCCAAGCTCATTGTTACAATCATATCGTGCCCTATTTTTGGCGCTTTATCAGTTACCCGAGCATCGAACGAATATTTAATCTCATTATTAATTAGAGATTTATAAACATAAAAATTTAAATTTAATAACAAATCTAACATTTGGCATACGATTGAAATCGAATCATAATAATTTCATAAATTTCTTGGATTTTTTTTTTGGTGTTGAAAAGTTGGGGTGATATGCAAACATGAGTTGGGCTTGTT
>BMAC01007736.1:0-15476 GCA_014905375.1 Phtheirospermum japonicum
GAGAAAGAGGAGAACCCTAATTCAATCATCCGTTCTAATTTCTTACCGTGCGCCATCAATAACGTGTCTATCCTGAACAACAGCGTCGAGAACACTTGGATCAGCGAACACGACAAAGCCAAAGCCTCTAGGCTTTCCAGTTAATTTATCTCTCATCACCACGGCCTGCAACACTTCTCCATAGCCTTGAAAGTAACTCTTCAGCTTCTCCTCATCCGTCCCCATGAGATCCCTCCGATAAATAGCTTCCCCTGATCTGAATCCATTTATGTCTGTAGTGTGTGTGAGTGGAGAGAGCTGTGGAAAAGATATTGAGGGTTTAGGGTTTGTTTGCGGAGCCAGCTGACTGCGGCTACAGGATGAGAAGAGAGAGAGTACTATGGATGGCTAGGATTTGAGGATAAAATTGGGGAATTAGGGCTAAGATTTGATTCTTTTTGGTAGGATAGGAGAGAGAGAGGGAGGGTGTGTAATTTGCAAAGCTACAAATTATTCATGGTGAAGAAAGTAGTAAAACGTCATCAGATTTTTCTGTTTTATAAGCACAAACAATAAATTGCTGTTTTCCCGATTTTACCCTGCGAGGGGATTGATTGCTCCCTTTTAAAATTATCCTAATTTGTTTTGTGTAAAAAGAAATGGACGTAGTTTTTTAATTGGTCCAAATTTTTCAAAATTTGCTCCGAAAGTTTCCTTATTGCACATGAAGAGGAGTATGTTAGACATGATGGTTGATGACATTATTTTTTTTTAATTAATTACTTAATTAAAAACAAGTGCAAAATATTATTGGCGGAAAAACCATAATTTAACTTTTTACCTAAATTGATGATCTTTAATGCGAAATTATTTGCCTAAACACATAAACTTTATGTTTAGTTTCTTTTAAAATTAATTTTATTAATTATATTTCGCATTGTGATAAATAGAATTTGATATTTTGGAAAAGAATAATTAGTGTTTAGGTTGTCTTACGAACTTAAAATGAAATAAATATTTGTTGAATATTTAAGATATCAAGATTTTGCACCGCAAAAAATTCCATATAGGAGCAATTCTATGTTTCAGAATTCTTAGCATTATTTTATGAAATCAATAGTTTATACAATTTTGTTGGCTAACATATAAAAGAAATAATTAGTTAAATGCAAAAAAAGAAAAAAAAAAAATAGCTGGAATTTCGGGTAGTAGAAAGAGTTATTGGAGATAAATTTTGCACTTGGTAATTTATTTAAATTACGTATAAGTGAGGCATTTCTATTAATTATCACATAGACCACAATTCATAGACACCATTTGAGCTTATCTAGGAAACCTAGTGATATTAATGAACTAACTAAAGTACTAGTCATTTGAAATACTTTTCAAAAGATAACAAAATTTTAATAGTTTTCAAAAAAATTATGTTGGAATGAAGATTTTGTGCAATGTGTGATTGTTTGTGAAAATTGGTTTTTTTTTTTTTTTTTAACTCAGATTTCTCTTTGTCTCACATTTCCCAATACCAAACTATATTATACATTTATCTTTTTCGTTTTTATTCACATAAAGAATTCCGATCATTTCTTTAGTTTATAATGAGATCCATGTGTGCACATTTTTTGGTTTGATTATTTATTATTATTCAATAATTAAACAAAGATGGTGATTTATTTTTATTTATTTTTTATAAAAAAAATCGTGTCCAAAGATCCTCAATTCGATGTTCCAAAATGCAAATCCAAAGTACAAAGGCAGTGTAGTCCCAAGTCTTTATTACATCTTTGTTAAACTCGTGTGCCCACCTCATTATTATTACAACACTTCCCTTTTTACAACGTTATTATTTTCAAAAACCATTGGAGGGAACAAACAAATGCATTAAAACCAAATTTATGTCTCTTTTCTCACTCCCCACATTCATTTTCACACTCTAAACTCAGTGCAAGCTGGCTTCAAATGGGATGTTTTCTTACTTGTTTTGGCTTCAAAAAGAAGAAAAAAAGCCGAAGGCCTGGGAAGAAAAGCCACTCTGCACACCAAGTAAGCGCTTTTCAAATTAATATATCTGTTCAAATATTAATTAAATTCAAATCATACGTTTATATATTCTTTTGTTGTGTTATTTGTTAGAACCATGGAAATTATGTACCTCTTGATTCTGATGTCTCAATCAAACTTGATATCAAAGAAAACAAGTAAGCCAGTTAATTTTTCTTTTTTTACATTGATTTAGGTAGTGGTTGCAATCACTTAAAATTGGCTGAAAAGTAAAAAATTAAAATTAATGTTTTCAAATACCAATTTATCTGAGCATTAGATTTTTGATTTTGTAGGGAGAAGCCAAAAGAACCATCGAAATCGAAAATAAAAAAGAAAGTCAGCTTTAATTTAAACGTGAAAACTTACGAACCAATTCCGAACGACGATGACATCATCAACTACCTTTCAGACGGCGAAGAGGAGACAAAATGGGAGTTCAATACAGAAGCCAAAAGCACCTCCACTTTACACTATACAAATTCAATAGCAACAAGCTACAGATACAAAAACTGCAGAGACAGCTATGACGATGATGGGGACGATGAGTTCGAATTCGATGAAAACGACTTAGATTTTGAAGAAAGCGAGGATAGTGACGACGAACCGGATGAAATTTCGAGCAACGAAAGTGATGATAACGAAGTTATAAATAATCGAGTCCCTGGTGAAGAAAATATAAATATCGAGCTGCAAGGACTAAAATCGAAGGTCAATGGCCAGTATGTATTTTCGGTGCTTAATCCAGTCGAAAATCTCACCCAATGGAAAAAGCTCAAGGCTAAAGCGGAAAAAGGGCCGATGAAGTTCGAGAAGGAGAATTTAAATTCAAGGCTAGACGAAGAAAGCTTCTTAGGCAAAAGGCCTAATTCGGATTCTTTAAATTTCAAGAAATTGAGAAATTATTCAAATGTTCCTCGATTTTCTGAACGTACAATTGCAGTCGATGCCAGTTTCTCGAACTGGAACACGAGGGAGGTATAAAAAGACAAGGCTTATTGTTACTAGGTAAAAATGGATGAACATTTGATCGATGTCGATATATCAGGTTTGAGTTCCTTTGTTGAGAGTGTGTTGTTAAGTCTGTTGTTTTGTTTGGTTTATGTGAAACTGAGTAACTGTTGTTTGTAACTTTTGAATTTTTTTTTAAAAGGAAATGGATAAATGGAGAAAGAGTTGCAATTGGTTGTTGGTAATTTTCTGTGATTCATTAAGACTCGTAAATTGTATTCAAAAGCTCGATTGGGAGATGGATCGACTGGCAATGGGTGTAATGGCCGTAAAATGAATGGCAAACAAAAATACCAGAAATCATCGAAAAAAGAATATAAATCCTCTGCATATGATATTACGAGAAGTTTACAAATAATTATACGTTCAAAAATACAAATTCGAGGGAGAAAATTGACCTCTGAGTTATCCAAGCAGGAATATACAGAGAACTTATATAACAAATGTGGTCTACATTATTGTACAGATACAAGAATCTGAATCTTCTTCATCTGAGTCACTCACATCACTGCAAGCCATAAAAATATGGATTCTTAAGTTAGAAGATAACAAAAATAACTGAACAAGTTAAAAAGCTACACACTCATCATCAACTCATTTGCAACCCTACATCTAACTCATCATGTATCCACTAAAATATATATAGCCACTGAATTATCATGAATTTAAAAAATATATCAATTGATTTGGAGTAATAAATAAATCCATGATAGACATGTTGACCAGAATCTTGCAACATAAACAAGATAATTAAACAGCAAAAATAAAAATAAAAAATAAAAAATTGTTTACCTTGGTTGAAATTCCAAAATTTCTGCAAGCTTATCTCCATTTTTA
The DNA here is from genome assembly GCA_014905375.1 of Phtheirospermum japonicum. NCBI lineage: Eukaryota > Viridiplantae > Streptophyta > Magnoliopsida > Lamiales > Orobanchaceae > Phtheirospermum > Phtheirospermum japonicum. The sequence goes on from BMAC01007736.1 coordinate 3,868, forward strand.
TCCAACCACTGAACTTTCCTCTTAGGAATTTCAGATTTTTTTGACAGCAATGTCTGTGATTCATCATCATCACATTCTCTCTCTTCATTTTTTGGTGGCTCCACAATATGCAAATCATTGGTATTTACAACACTTTTCAAAATGTTATGATTCATATCCATCAAGAAAAAGCTATGCACTATCAAGATTTCACAGCATGATCAATTTTAATCATTTGCAATGAGAGGAAGACAAGATTTTTTCAAAGAATTTAAACATGTTCACAGAACCCAGTTGCCAAAACGGACAATTTTGGCATTCCAGACAATAAATTTTCAATATTTTCAGTGAAATTGCGAGAACTTAACACATATTTTGAAGAAAAACCAGAAAGTGGACTATGACTTGACTTGTATGCAAGACTGTAGCTAATTACAGGCTTATAATAAAGACTTCAAACTAATTAACATGGAAGACAGAAACAAAAAGATAGAAAAAAAAAATTCAGAAATTGCAATCTTGAATAATTCAAAGCTAAAGCTAAAAAGAGAAAGAATGAATATGAATAACCATTGAAAAGAAGGGTCTTATAATGATCTATTTTATTTACTTAAGAAGGGTGGCTTTTCTTGTCTCATTATTATGTAATTAAATGAATGAAAAAAAAAACAAGATACTATCTTTGCCGAACTGATTGATATTTCCAATTTACAATTTACATTACTCAATACTATTTTCGGTTCAACTTGATTTGTTTACACCCTTAATTTTACTTTATTGAATAAATAACACGTGTACAGGTTTATTATCATCTTGTACACATGATATTCATACAAAATAATGGGATAAGGAGTGGCTCCTGTTCCGCTGGTTTGATGTTGATGTAAAGTGCTGAGTTATATGAATAGCGCATCGTGGGTCATCGGGTGAATGAATAAAATAAAAATCTAAAAAGGGCTTTTTATATGAAGACCATATATTAATTGTTGGCTGTTGAGTTCATGTGAAGACATTTTTATTTCGGCCCCTCACACTTTCAACAACAGCAGCATTCACAACAACAACAACAACAACAATAATAATAATAATAATAATAATAATAATGATGATAACAATAATAATAACACTAACAATTTGAAATAATAATAAATAATAATAATTAGGCCACATGCTAAGATTATTGCATTATTTATTAATCAAGCAAGCATTGACAACATTTTAAGAAAGTGAATAGGAGAAACTAATTTGCAACTTTGCCTTTCTTTGACAAAAAAATTCCAAAATCATCATATCTGTCACTGTGATATGTTTGGCCAAATTTTAAATTATAATTTATAAAATTTGAGAAAACCTGAAGTCGAGGATTTCGTGGTGGGCTGACCCGTTCTAGCACATCAAACTAGTTCATCTTGAGTACAGAAAGTTTAATAATCTAACATGCAAACCATTATATGTGCACTGTACTGGGGTGCACTAAATCAATAAAGTAAACCACATGCAATGGGATTAATTATACACAGCTTAAGGAGCGTTTGCAGAAACTTCGGGTCTTTTTTTAGAGAAAGTGACTTATATTTCCAGAAGTGAAAAGCAGTTGAAAATCAAAAGCCAGTAACGTCTGCAAACATATGTATTTGTGCATTCGATGAATAATAAGTTGCAATATGCTTAATTTGTGTGTAAAAGTCAAATCAGAATCAGAAGAACAAGTTTTCATTTGAAAACACTAAAACCTACTTCTCAAGCACAATACACTATCGACTCTGAACAGAATGTTTCAAATATGCAAAGTCACAAATTTATAGCTCGAAATCTGACATATCATTACCACAAAATTTACTACACTGCAACTATCAAACTTCATCAAGTATAGCCCGAAATCCGAAGCTCAGAGCAAGTTTTAGGGAACAACACAAAACTGTGCTCTTCTTAAACAGTCTAACTGAAACAAAGCATTTTATTTTATTTTCACCTGAGAAGCTTATAGAAATTTGTAAGCTTGAAATAATAATCAATGCATCCCATACAGAATATCAGAGTCAGAATAATTCTGTTTTCAGCATTGTTTCTAATCCAAGAATTGGAAAATATAAATCTCAAAGTACAACTCATACTTAAATTAACATCTACTTGAAATATTTTTAACCTGAATTTAACTTCGAATTCTATTATACAGCCAAAGACATCATACACACAAAAAAAAGAAAAAAGAAAAAAACATGTATATGACCTATAAATTATAGTTGGTCAGTCCTAAAGCTAGCATTTACAGATCAATTAAGTATTTTTTTCGTAAGCCAGCATCAAAAGTCAATTAAAATAACGATCAAACCATCGAATGCACATAGTTTCAAGAAGACCGAAAGGAATCATTTGAGAATAAATTCATAAAAGAAAATCTATACTATACAACATATGATCCAAAATATGATGCAGCAGTTAAAACTATCATCAAATCGATTTTTTTCTCCTCACAATGTTATCAATGTCTATAACCGAACTCAAAAACATCACAATAACAAAAACCTCTCATTCCAACTCAAGTTCAGGAAGCGAATGCATCAACATGCTCTCGGATCCTAACTCAGCCAACAAATGCCCACTCGTCTCACCACACCTCATATTCTTACACCGATGCAACAACCCAAACAACACAAAGCTTGTGATCATAACCACGATAACATGCCCAATAAACAACAAACTCATCAAAGCCATACCTCTCCACATATCATCCTCAAGCTCACACTTCACATCAGCCTCCCCTTTAGACATCGCCAACTCAGAAATTTTACGGCACCCTTTAAAACCAAAAGCGTCGGTGTACAAAGACAAGCCCACTTGAAAAACCCAAGTGCCTTTCAAAACAAGCCCGGACGACAATAAAAACTCGGCGAAAAAAGCCGATGGCTTAATCGATAAGTAAACGCAACACATAGCGCAAAATATATCTAAACCGCCTAAAATCCCGTAAACCCAACCGCCGAGGCCAACAACGCCTCTGCCGCACATGTGAAACTCGACCATAAACGCAATGCCAGCGAATACAAATGCGAAATTCTCGGGAAGTGAGAAAAGATCCAAACTTTCTTTCAGGATGATGAAAAGCAAGAGTACCCAGAAGAGGAAAACGACAAGGGATTGCTGTAAGAAGGAGAATCTGTAAATGGGAGTTTCTGAGAATGCGAGGAAAATGAAGATGTGGGATAGTGAGGCGATTGGGAGGGATACGAGGAGAGCGATTAGATCGAAGTTTTTCCACTTGGGTTCTGAGAAATACCACATTCTTGATCGGTAGAGAGATGGGTTTTTTAGGAAGAGGGAAACGGAGCAGAGGAGGCGGCGGACGCCGAGAGGGCAGAGGAAGAGTGAGGCTGTGAAATGCGTGGCCAATGATGCCATTTTTTTTTAATGGTAAATTTTATGAGTTCTTTTGAAATTGATGGTTTTCAGAGGGGCGTGATATGTTATAGAGCGAAATTGAGATGATCATGGTTGTTTTGATCGAAGGATATTGTGGTTTTGCAGTGATCGGTGTTTCGTTGGAGGAGGAGGTTGACTCCCGGAAAAGGAAAAGGGACAACTATTTGCACCCCAATTTCTCCTAAAAACACCCAAAAATCAAAATGCCAAAACTAACCCCAACCCTAAAACATCACGCCAAACGCCCACAACGTCGACCTGCCAACAACTTTCCTATTCGAGCATAGCATATGTATTTATTACTCCGTCAATATGAAATTAAATACACAATTTCACTTCAGTAAATATTAAAAAAAATTAAGGGTGCAATTGGAAATCAATTTTTTTGATTTTCATCAGCTAGTAAAAGAAAAAATGGCTAACAAATGACTGTTTATAACTCAAAAATATAATTCATTTTTTTCTTCAAAATTTTTTTTCCTCATTTCTCTCTCATCTATTTCTCTCATCTCTCGTATCTCTCAATTACCATTAATTTTCTACCATCTCTCTCATCTTTCCACCATTATTAATTTACACCACACAAAAACTTTTGTGGGTCCCATTTGAGATTTTATTTACCAAATAATTTTATATCCAATCACTTAATCAAAAAACACAAATATATTCAATCAATATCTCAACAAAAAATTTTTATCTCCCTAATATTTTTATATTCACTATTTTCTAATGAAACGAAACGAAAATAAACGAAAGGATATCCAATCGCACCCTAAATTTTATTTACATTTTTCAATTATATCCTTCCTGCATTAACTGTTATTATCAAGGTGCATTAAATGGGGGCATATAAGTAAATGCATGTACAAAATATGGAAAGAGTGTTAATATAAGATAAAAAAAAACAAGAAAAGTGTGCTATAATTATGGGACGGAGAGTATTATTATGTGTGAATGACTATTTTGCCCCTTATGAAATTATGTATTTATAATTATCCATTGAAAGATTTCCTATAAATAGGATTTCAGTTTAATGAAAATTATAGCTGAGAATTCATATTTTATATACATTTTCTATTTTCTCTCTAGTTTATAACACGTTATATATGAAAAGAGTTTACTCTATAGTTACATCCTATGAATGAACTTTTGTATCAGAAATTGAATTATTCTGAATACTATTCCATGCCTATAATTTTCAATCTCAATTTATACTATCTTCTTGCTCGATTCACATCATCCCTCAAATTCCTCTTTTTTTTTTTTTTTTTTTTTTGTATGACACCTTCGCCTTGCTTTGACTTCTATTTGCTTCTTTATTCTTCGAGCTATTCTCTTAGCCACAACGACGGTAGTATCCACAACAATACCACACTAGCCTTCGACATTAAACTAATGAGGAATATGATGTTGATGTACCAAATTTAGTGGCCACATTGAAAATATAATAGTACATTTTCTATCCCAATTTCCACAAAAAGCATAGTAATTTATTTCCAAGTGAGATTATTATTATTCCGGCATGGAAATCAAGTCATCTGAGGTCAGGGGCGGATCCAGAATTATAATTTTTTTTATTATTTTTTTTGGGGGGATGGGGGGGACAAAAATATTTTGTGGCACGTTGTATAACAAAAAATAACACGATTAAAAAATATAAATACAAGTTGATATTTATAATTAGTATAATACCCTAGAAAATCAAAAGTTTATGAAAGATACTCAATCGAGTGTTGAATACATCTCTCTCTAACTAAAAGGAATACGACGTTCTTTTAAATTTTCAAAGTCTTCAATGATATCTTCCAAACTCATATTTCAGGCAATTTCTCTCTCAATATATATCATTAATGTATTTGAGAAAAAATCATCCTCCATTTTGCTCCGTAACCTAGTTTTGACAATATTCATCGCGGAAAATGATCATTCTGTAGTGGCAGTAGAAACCGGAAGAATAAGCACAAGTACGATCATTCTGAAAACAATATTGTATGTAGCAGACTTCTTAGTCTTCACCAACCACTGAAATAACTCTGAAACGGTTGAAAGATTTTTGTAGTCGGATCCTTTGACTATATTGTACTCGTAATACTTCAACTCCATCTTCAATTGCTCTTTTTCGACGCTTGTAAAATCTTGAGTATAAAACTTTTCAACTAAATTACATATATACACAACTTTGAAAGACTTCACACTTTGTGGATTCAAAGAATTATTAAGAGTGAGTAATTCCATCGCATCATCACTAAAGCGGCCATTAATACCTTGCAATTGTGAATCTATCGCATCATAAAAAAGGTCTACACGTTAATAATGCTTAATGGTAAAATTGTCCTGGTGACAGTGAGATCGACCTCGTATATCAATATATGGAGCGCTGAAATTAGAAATATCAATATTTCGAACCTCACAAAAAGACTTTACTTTTGCAAGCAAATCATCCCATTTGTTATCTCTCATTTTTTGTAGTAAACTCTTGGTAGATAATACAATAAGCTCTATCGCATTTTACAATATCCTGAGACTTACTTTACAAAGCCTGACAAAGAGTATCAGTGATCACCATAATTTCATTCATAAGATGCAAGATGAACAGAAAATTAAAAGAAGTCATCTCATCATAAACAGATGTTGCATCTGCTCGCTGAAAAGTAGCCCATCATCCATAACATTAAGCAATACTGTACACGATGCCCTAAACATCTTAATTAGGTCGGAGAACGATCTCAAATGAGAACTTCAACGTGTATCAGCATTCTATTTATTATACTAATGTCCAAGTGGTGGGTTAAACCACTATTCGTTGATTTTAATTTTTGTTATTTGAATATCGTAATATCTCCAATATGATGAGTTCATTTATCACAAGATGGATAGTTTTATATATTTTGTGTATTTTATATACAAAGTTATGGGTGATACCGTCTACTGAGCAGATCCTACTTCTGAAAAAGTAATTATTGATTACGCAATTTAAATTTTGCTATTTAAATTTATGCACTTTAAATATTGTTATATCACTAATGTGGTGGGGTATATCACAACATTAACTAACTAAAACAAGTCTAAAGGAGTAGTTGATAAATTATTCGAATCCTGCTCCCGAAGCAGCAGCCGATTGAACTAAATTTTATTCTCCACGTTTATTGGATATAAACGGAAAAAATAGAGTAAGTGGTGGTATAAGATACCATTAGACATAAAACTACAAAAAAATAGTTAAATGCTAACTGGCCTAACCCGTCAGCAAAAGAATGCTGACAGGTTAGTCCCATCAGTGTTTTTGTCATCAGTAAATGATTTGCTGACGACATTAATGAACCCGTCAGCATTTTCTGACGGCTTGTTGACGGGTTTTACCCGTCATCGAAACATCTCGCCATAACCTGAGACTCGTCAGCAAATGCTGACGAGTTATACCCATCAGGATAATCGAATTTTACTGACGGGTATTTACCGTCAGCATATGCTGACGGTTTCTGCCCATCAACATTCTCAAATTTTACTTTACTTTATTTTTTTTATATTCATTTAAATTTTTGCCCGTTTTTATTTCAAATATCAATAATTTAATAAGAAAACTAATTTGCATTCCCCCAAAAAAATATAAAATTAAAAATCAAAACATAAAATTAATTAATAATTTTATCGTACAATTTATAAAATATAAATAAACTACCAAATATAAGATATTCATTCGTAAATATACTAAATCGCCGCATCATCGTCATCATCATCATCATCATCAGCAACAACAGCAGGAGGAGCAAGAGTAGGAACAGGAACTAGACCAGCAGGAGCATTAGAAGATCGCCGTCGAAGTCGCCCTGCCATCGCTGTGGCGACTTCCCTTATCACCTGGGCACGGAGAGCCTCCTCGTTCTTTAGTATCTGGCGTGTATGTTCCTCTTGAATGGCCTGAAGCTACTCCTGATGTGCACACTCGCTCTCCTCGACCTGGCTCTTCAAAAGCTCTATCTGCATTTGGAGCTCCGAGACACGGCTATTAGAAATAGAGGAGGTACCACCTCTGGAACTCTTCGAAGCCAGAAGAGTTCTTAAACATCCCGTACCAAACCGCCAACCCTTCTTCACCCTGACGGTTTGTAGATAAATCGTGTTCTCGTCGACGTAGCCAGGATCCGGTGATTAAGCACGAGCCTCCCCCAGATTTCTTTGACACTCCTCCGGCAATATTTTGATTGATGTATTATTTAGCGTTACGAGGATTAAAAACGAAAGATATATATCTATATTAAATACATCTTAAAAATACTTACAAAAATATGTTGCAATTGAGTATCAATGAAAGAGCCGTCGGATTTCTGGTGCATGGTCAGGAAAAGCTCGAATGCATTGGGTTTCCTACCCAAATTCTCGCGTTGTATACAATATTTCAATTATTTTTAAATTATGAAATAATTAACTACTTACGATTTCAATTTACAAAAATATTTTAAAATGACTTACGAGACGACGTGCATGACAAATCGCAGTGCGAGACCCTCCTCTGTATCAATCCCAGTCCCAGGTCCGCTGGGCTCGCTCAGCCTGTTTCTGCTCGCCTTCTCCAACTCCTTGTTGTCTGGCTTCTTCAACTCCACTATCCATCTCCTCCAGATTTGCTCGCCGACGCACGTGGCCACCTTCCCCTCCCTTTTCCATGCCTTATTCCATTTGTTGAGATGGCTGCGATACGAGCCGACCTTAGAACTATAGAAATTCTTCTGTATGATCGCCTCAAAATATACGCTCGGAACTCAATATTAGCGCTTCTGCAAAATACAACAAAATAAAATAAGAGAAGCACAAATTGATTAATAAAAATCATTATATATAATAATTTTCAAAAATAATATCAGTTAATTACCAAAAACTCGGGCCACCACAACTGACGATGAGAATGAGGAATACGTCCGTACTTTCACCCATCGGGGTGTATAGGAGCCTCGTGGATCTCCCGAAGGATAGTCGGTAACTGCGACGAGTCACTGCGTATCCTGGTAAAATATATAATTTATTAGGGCAATATATGGAAGTAAAGAATTTATTACTTACAAAAATTAAAGTAAAGTTACTTACCACGGGGGGACGACAAAGATCTCGATCATGCCAGGACGTGGTGGCATGATTCCTCTCAATATACTGGCCTCGGACTCCGGGGTGGCTGGAACCATCGGCGGGGTCGCTCCCGATAATTCCATCATATCATCGTATTCATCGTCTATCTGACAATTAGACGGTGATGATGAATCGAGAGAAGGACGGTCCGTAGATAGGCCTAGAGAAGAATGCCCACGACCTCTACCTCACATCTAAAAATAATAATAATTTACTTTTACTGATGGCTTCCGCACGTCGTTTACTAATAATTTAATTACTCAAATAAAAAATAATAACCTGTGTTTAATTAATATTTAAGTTTTGATATACATGTTTTATTGGTGATATTATTATATTTTAAGTGTAACAACTGATTATAATATAATATTTTAAGTTTTTAATAAAAGTGACAGGTTTTAGTGATAATGTGATTATTTAATGCAAACGTGATAATATTTCTATATAAATAAAACACAATAATTAAATTTAAAAAGTTCATAAAATCATGTTTATATAAGAAAATTTATCCAAATCAACCATTAAACTAGATTTTAAAACAAAAACAAAAAAAAAAAAAACAAAAAAAAAAGCTAAACAATCGAACCTTCATAAATAGCCCGACTTTGTACACTTTATCTAACTGATCAGATTCACACTTTATCTAACTTATCAGATTCTAGTTATTTTTTCAGTTTCAACTGACCAATAATTTTATTAGCCACAGTCAATTCCTCAATCATTTCAACAGCATCCGATTTTCTCACGGGTCAAACCCTCGATCTCTAATTTCATTTTTAAAATCATCGTGCCCTATTTTTTAGAAACACGATTGAACATATGATCATAACAATTTCATGAATTTTTACCTGTAATCTTTTTGGGTGTTGAAAATTTGGGGTGAATGGAAACACGGGTATATTGGTTTTTTGTCGGACTTGTTATGATTAGTACTGGTTGTTGTTCCTAGTTGTCTAGGTATCTTTATATAATCATATCTTATGATTACACTCCTACTAACTCACCAGAACTCTAACTAGCTAGCTGAAGTGTAATCTTAGAAATAATTATATAAAGAAACATAGAGAACTACGAACAACAACCAGTACTAATCATAATAAGTCCGACAAAAAACTAATATACACGTGTTTCCATATCACCCCAACTTTTCAACACCAAAAAAATTACAGAGAGAATTCATGAAATTGTTATGATCAGATGTTCAATCGTATTTCTAAAAAATAAGGCACGATGATTATAAAAATGAAATTAGAGATCGAGGGTTTGACCCATGAGAAAATCGGATTAGAGATCGAGGATTGGACCTGTGAGAAAATCGGATGCTGTTAAGACGATCGAGGAATTGGCTGTGGCTAATAAAACTATCGACCAGTTGAAACTGAAAAAATAACTATAATCTGATAAGTTAGATAAAGTGTGAATCTGTTAGATGAAGTGTACAAAGCCGGGTTTTTTATGAAGGTTCGATTGTTTAGTTTTTTTTTTTGTTTTTTTTTCTTTCAAATCAAGTTTAATGGTTGATTTGGATAAGTTTTCTTATAAAAACATGATTTTATGAACTTTTTAAATTTAAGTATTGTATTTTATTTATATAGAAATATTATCACTTTTGCATTAAATAATCACATTATTTACTAAAACTTGTCACTTTTACTAAAAACTTAAAATATTATTTATAATCAGTTGTTACACTTAAAATAAGATAATGTCACCAATCAAACATGTGTATCAAAATTTAAATATTAATTAAACACAACTTGTCGATCACCGCGACATTTGAAAACCCCCGCAACTCACTTTTTAAAACTTTTTAAAATCGTCATCATTTTTTAAAATAATTTTGAAAACCGTTACTGGAAGGACGAAACCTCCCGACCGGCGTCGAACAATACGTCATCACCGACGTCTTCCCAAACCAATCACAACATCAATCAATCCCTAATTAAATCGTAATAAACTTTAAAAACCACCATCGCATAAACTTTAAAAAATAATTGCATAACTTTAAACCCTATTTGAACTAACGAACCCTAATTGCATAATTGAAACCATAATTATGTAATAATTGCTAAATTGAACTCTAATTTTATAATTATTACTTAATTCAACCCAAGTTAATTTAATTATTGCTAAATTGAACCCTAAGTATGTAATAATTTCTAAACCTAAACCCTAATTTTATAATTAATCCTTAATTCAACCCTAATTATATAATTACTCCTAGATTCCAATGTTAAATTAAAACTTTAATTGGAATTATACCCTAATTGGAAATTAAAAGCTAAATTGAAACCCTAATATAAATAACGAAAATAAAAACGAATTAAACCCTAAATTAAACCCAAAATTGAAACTTTAATTGGAAATTATACCTTAAATTAAAACCTAAATTGAAACCCTAATATAAATAGCGAAACTAAAAATGAATTAAACCCTAAACTCAACCTAAACTATAATTACAAATTAAAACGAAATTAATACATATAAATAATATACAAAAATTGAAAAAAAATTGAAAAACAAACCAAAAAACATACCTGCTAGACGGACGGTGACAGGCGAGCGACGGCAGGCGGCTGGTGCGGCGGGTGGCGAGCGACTGCTGCGGCGAAGGGCAACAAATGAACGGACGGCGACGGACGGGCAAGCGGGTGGCGACGGCCGGGCTGGGGTGAACGGAGATTTTTTTCCTTACGCATTTTCTATAATTGCTGAGATTGAGATCTAAATATATCCCCAAAATGCTGACGGGAATGGGACCGTCAGCATATATTTTTTTTATTTTCTTTAATTTACTGACGGGCAAGCACCCGTCAGCAATATTTTTTATTTATTTTTAATTATGCTGACGGGCATGTGCCCGTCAGCAATGTTGGCCGTCGGTGACCCGTCAGCAAACTCGTCACCCAATTAGTATACTGATGCTGTTCTGAGGGTCGGGCTTCTTGCTGACGGTCGTTGCCTGCCAGCATTCCGTCAGCATAGTCAGGCCATCAGCATATATTGACGGGTTTTCAGCCTGTAAGCAAAACCCGTCAGCATTTGCCTATTTTTTTGTAGTGTAAGAAAGTGATTGTTCAATGATTTTT
>BMAC01007754.1:0-10175 GCA_014905375.1 Phtheirospermum japonicum
AGAATAAACTTATAGATGAAGTTCACTTGATTGCAATTGGTGGCTTTGTGATGCGAACATTGCTTGTTGATCTAATGCAGTAAGGAATCCTGTTGAACCCTCCATTATACCCTGCCATTGCCAAGAAAAAAAAAGAAAAAAAAAGAAAAGAAAATGCATAATATAGTTAGTTAGCTTTTTATGAATTTTTTTATATGTATGAATATAATAAAAAAATGAATCAATCCAAATCTATACTATTATATTAAAGTTGGCCTGCAAAGATATGAAGGTGACATATGTCACCGAGCAATTGAATTTCCTTTTTCTTTTCTTTCTTCTTCTTCTTCTTCTTCTTCTTCTTCTTTCTTTCTTTCTTTCTTTCTTTTGAGTTGTTTTCTTTTTTTTTTTTTTTGGTTTGTTTTTAATAAAAATCATATATATAATTTATTTTTCCAAATTAATACTACTATATTAAAGTTGGCCTGCAAAGATATGGAGTTGATATATGTCACTGAGCAATTGGACTACCTTTTTTTTTTTGGCTTTTTCTATTTTTTCTTCTTTCTTTATTTCTTTCTTTCTTTTGAGTTGTTTCTTTTTCTTTATGATTTTAATAATAAATCATATATATAATTTTTTTTTCCAAATTATACTATCTTTTAACGTTGTACTAATTTATGGTAAAAATTATTATTAATTATTGTTTGACAAAAAAAAAAAAAAACAAAAAAAAACTGAATTTGACAAAATGTAATCCATTTGTGGAGTTTTATATACCGATTAAACTATATTTTAAATTATGATATTGTTATTCTCAACATATTAAAAAATAATAATTATATTTATTTAGAGAATGTATTTTTTCTTTCTTTGTAATTTACTTTTTTTCCCTCTCCACAAACAATTAAACTCCGTCATCATGAATGTTTTGTTTTAAGAATGAAACTCATTTATCTTTCATTTTTGTTTTTCTCTTTTCATAATTTAAATTATTATTTGAAATTTTTGTCCTTAGGTGGCAGCCATAAAATTTACCATTTAATTTTTATTTAAATTACTTCTTTAGTATTTTGATGTTTGGTTTCTTTTTTCTATAATTTGTATTTAATGTTTTTCTAATTTTTTTGTTTTTAATTTATAATATATTTTCAAGTAAATGAATAAGACTCAACTTAAGATGAATTATTATTAATAAATAATTGTATAAGTAAGGAATTTTATATTGTATAAAGAATAATTATTTCAGAACACCTAATACAATAATTTCGAAATGTTTATAATATGAATGACTATTATTAATAAGTGCATATTACATAAAGAAAAATTATATTGTATAAAAAATAATTATTTAAAGACACATAATTTATATTTGATCTACCTATACAATATATGAAATTTTATAGAGTTAAGGAGGATAGTATTTTGTTTTCTTTTATTTCTAAAACTCTAAATATATTACATATAAATAAATATATATCGATATATTGATATATTACATAATATCAAGTTATACTAATAAGTATATTTACGTAATAGACAAATTATATAATATATATATATATATATATATATATATATAATATATATATATATTATATCCTTGCTCTTGCTATTGGTGTTGTTATATTTTCAATTACTATGCATTATTTAGGATTTAATCTCCATGCAAGCATAGTTGTACCTTGTGCTTGCATGCTTGTACTTGGTGAAACAATGCTTGTTTTTACTTATTTTCATTAATTGCTTGCATTTTCATGTTAAGGCATCCGACGAGGCATCCTACCCACTTGCATTTTCATTCTTAGGTAGTTTAGTTAGCTTACTTGCTTATTTTCATTTTCCTTTCTATTTTTCGAAGCTCATAACACTTTGATTCATCAATTGAAATGATTCCGATTAAACTGAGCCATGAACTCGTTGATTTATTTCAAACACCACAAAAATCTATACTTCAAAATGGCGCCGTTGCCGGGGATTAAAAGAAAACTCTACACTTCAAAATGGCGCCGTTGCGACTCGGCTTGGTTAAGGTTTTCGATTTGATTGTAATTTCTTTGTGTTTTGGCTTGTTTTGTTATTTAACATTTTTTTTTGTTTGAGTATTCAAGGCACGTATAACTATAACTATGGTGGATACATTCCCGGCATGGGAGGGCATGGTGAAAACCATGCCGGGGAATGAGACATTGTATAATGGGTATGGCAACGTGGGAGGGCATGGTGGCAAACCACGTTGCCAACGGTGGCTACGGTTATGGGAGACCCGGCATGGGAGGGCATGGTGCAAACCATGTCGGGTTTGATGGTCTTTCGGGCATAAATGGTTCCTTGGGGGGTTATGGTGCTCAAAGTCCCTATCCAAATGTACAAGCCCCGACTTCCCGCCCGTATGGCTATGATTCTCCTCACTATTCTCCGAACGTGCACCACCCAACTTCCGGCCCGTATGGCTATGATACTACTCATTATAATTCAAATATGCATCGCCCGAAGCCCGGCCCATATGGAGCCCTTCCCGTTTTTCATTCCAATCCTATGCCAACTACGACTGCAAGTGGAAATGTAGGGGGTGGATATTCGAGTCCCACCCCGTATGGTGGTAATGGCATTCCCGTTCATAATCCGACTATGCATAATGGTCGCTTTGGGAAATCCGACCCGTGTCGGGGTTCTTCTACTCTGGATTGCTATTTTGGGACGAACATACCCATATCCCCTCAAGACCTCGAAGAGTATGAGTTGTTTGGTGGTCCGGGCTCCAACTTCACATGTGGCCCTCCCATCCGTACTATGAGAGATGTTAGCCGACCTTTTTTGGGATGTGGATGGTGTGGAACGAGTGATCATCTTCCCGACAATTGCCCGGACCTCTCCTCACCAACGCATCCCTCGGAGAACGTGTATGGGGATCATGGACTTCATGTGGAACCCGATTGTGCTATGTCATCTTTTGCTCCACCGCCGTCTCATTATCCGGTTTGTACTCCTCATGTGGGCCCTTATCATCCGAATATCCCGGTGATTTATACTACTCCACCTCCCGATCCGGATCCATGGGCCATTACAAGCCAATTCTCAAGTCCACCTTCCCCTATCCCTCCGGTCCCGTTCCCCGATAAGTTTGGGGTACTTGATTTGGTTGCCTCGCCGTCGGAAGCGGACTTGTTTTCATTTTCGGACGATTTTAACTCTCTTGATCCTTTGCCCTTTACTTCAAAAGAGTCTTGTGAAGAATGGGTATATATGGAATTCGTCAAGGACAAGTTCGAACGGGTTTATATTGAGAATTGGATTAATGAGGACATGGTTGGCCCGGTTGTCGATATAGAGGGGTGTTGTGAGGATAAGCCCCTTGTTCTTCTTGATGAGCCCGTTGTGCCTCTATTCGACCCCATTTTGTGTGGAGATGAGTCTCGATGTGTCGTTGAGGGCAACGATGAATTTTTAGAGGGGGAGGTGGGGGTATTTGATGATAAGATTGGAGAATTTGAAGATTCACTTTGGGTGGAGATTGTTGATAATGGGATTGGAAAGCTTGATGATTATCTTGAGGAGGAAGAGGTGAGCAAGCCAATTTTCATCTTTGAGGATTCGGATTGAGAGAAAGTAGAGAGGTCGGTTGAAGTGCTTGAAATTCTTAAGAGTGCTATTGGATGGGAACCCCGATGGTTGAGAGAGTTAGCCCTTCGATTTTGATTCTTGATGATATGATGAGAGTCGGGATGTGGAGGTTGTTGTTGGAGGGCTTGATGTTCGTACTCGCCGGGAGTGAGTGGGTGAATCCCATTCACATGGTTCGTTAGTTCTTGAGGATGAAGAAGGAGAATTGTTGGTCATGAGGGCTACGATGAGATGGAAGATGTTGATCGGTTCTAAGAAGCTTAGTGCGGCTACCAAAGAGAGATCATTTCCCTCCCTCCGTTTGTCGATCAAAGGTTGAAGAAGCTAGCCGGCCATTACTCCTATCGTTTCTTGGATGAGTCTTCGGGTCACTTTAAAATCACCATCCCACCCGAGAACCTAGCCGAGACGAGTGTCGATTGCCCATTTGGAACGGTTTCTTTTTGGCGGATCTTATATGAGCTATGCAATGCGCCAAGGACGTTCCAAAGAGTGGATCCTCCCGACAAGGAGGAGATTATCTTGGTGGACCCTCCCATTGATCTTCCCACCTTGACCGAAAAGGGAGTACGTCGAGCTAAGTGACGTAAAACAAGCGCTTCTTGGGAGGCAACCCAAGTTCTTTCCATATCTTTCTTTCTTTCTTTCTTTTATTGAAAAATCCAAAAACATTCAAAAATTCAAAAAATCCAAAAAACATTTAAAAATTGAAAAATAAAAAAAAATATTTAGTTGAGTTCATGTACATATTTCCTTGTGTTTTTGATTTTGTGTGATTTTCTTTTCTAGGTTTTGTTTTTCGACTCGACCATTGGGCGACTTGATAAGTGAGTAGCGTTCGTGGAGCCGGGGATTACTAGCCATGCTCGATTTTTGCTTGGATTGCTTAGATGCCTAGGTGGACCCCACCGAGCTCGACCTCAAACTCGCTCGGTTGAAGGAAGTTTCTATTCACCCTCCTTTTACTTGATTTTCATTAAAATGCAATGAGGGCATTGCATGGTTTAAGTGTGGGGTGGGTAGGTGGTTAGGGTCCGGGTTTTTATCAAGCATGATTTGTTGTTCCTTAGCTCGAGACCTTGGCGAAGTGACGCTTACTACTTGCGCTTTTATGTGGTTGAGTCGATTTTTGTGTCTTTTGTGTCTCGATTACATGTTTGAAACAACTCCACATGCTTGGAAGTTTGAATAGTTTACTTGTCGAGTTTTTGCATGTTTATGGCCTCTTGTGTGAGGGGTTAAATTTTTGTGCTTCGTCCAAAAACACGCCTATATATATATATACTCAACATTTTCTCGTGAAAAGATTGCAAAGCTCTAAAAGCTCTTTTGATTTTGCTCCCAAATTCGGTGCAAACTAGTGAGTAGCCTTGTGTGATTTATCGGCTTGCTTGCATTTTTAGGGAAATTGCATTGAGGAGGTTTAACTTTGCTCGTACATGATTGAATTCTAAAATGACCTCGAGGCACACATATCACCCTTGTTCCGGCCATATTCATATATGTAAGCTACTTTAAATATCCCAAATGAGCCCCCTTTGAGCCTTTATCCCGTTTCTTGTTAGCCGAGCTCGATTCTAGCTCTTGAATCTTCATGTTGGTGGGGTGAGAGAGTTTGTTGTTAGCTAATGAGAGATGTGTGAGAAATAAAGTGTGGGGTATGGGTTTTGAGTTGCTTATACAAAAAAATAAAAAATAGAAAATAAAAAAAAAATAAAAAAAATAATAAAAGAGAATAATACTCCAACACAAATCACGAAAAGTGATGAAGCGTGCGTTCAAGAGTGTAAAGCCTAATTCAAAATGGGCTAAGATTAGAAAAAGAAGCAAATTCAAAAAGCTTTTAAGTGTTGTGAAAAATAAAAGTCGGGAAAGTGTGAAAAAGTACGAAAGGGTTTCAAATGAAAAGTTTGGGAATTGGGAAAGGTGAAGCAATTTAAGCTTCGGGTTTTAGACTTTAGGATTTTGTGTGTTATTGATCACATTTGATTGTGTGTTAGCCACTATATCCAAATGTTCCCTACCTTACCCAAGAGCCAACATTACAACCCAAAATAAAGACCTCTTTCGATTCTTATTTGGTCATGTACTTGAGCAATTTCGAGCGTCCGATTTGTGGAATCTTGACAAGGTGCATGTATCGCCCGACTTGAGAGTAAACACGTCCCATACACACTTGAGCGAGTGGAGCGAACAACCTCAAAATTCCTTTTGAGAGGAAGTCATCGATTTGGCTTGCATTTGATTAAGAGTAATACAAGCGATGCATGAAAATAGCGAGTCTACGTTGATACTATCACCATAATAAAAAGGATAAGCACAAGCATTTTTCTCTTTATATAATGTTCGTTGCATGTACACTCTCGATCCTTTTCGTTGTTCGAGGACGAACAAATTGATAAGTGTGGGGTAGTTGTTTTGCATGTAATTGTGGCATTTTGTCTTGTGTTTCTAGTTAGAGTTTAGTGTTATTTGTAGTAGTTTGAGCCTTATTTTGCTAAGGTTTTAGATTATTCTATTGTTTTTAAGTTTGAGATTGATTGGTGTGTTGTAATGATAAATCATGGGTTTTTGAGTCCAAATTCTTATGATGTAGGTGACCAAGGGAGTTAGAGTTGCTCTAAGTTGCATTGGGATGTGCCTAAGATCGAGTCGAGACCTTAAAGTCCAAAATCCGTGCCGAAACGAAGAAACCGAGCCGGAAGAAGCTGAGATCGACTAAAAAGCTAGCGATCGACTGGCAGTCGATCGACTGCCACTCCCGGATCGACTGAAACGCTGAAAATCGACTCGATTCCAGGGACTTTCTCAAAATTGGCTCCTTTCCAAGAAGCAGTCGATCGACTGCCTGCTGCCCAATCGACTGCAGTCGATCGACCGCCCACTCCCGGATCGACTGAACTGCTCAAGGATCGACTCAATTCCAGAGATTTCCCAAAAATCGACACTTCTCCAAGAAGCAGTCGATCGACTGGCCACTAGCAGTCGATCGACTGAAAGTCCGGGAATCAGCGCGAATTTATGATTTTGCCCCTACTAATAGCTATTCAAACCCCATTTTTAACCCCAGAAAAATATCCACTCATTCCCCAACTCATGCATGAGCCTTGAGATTAATTTTCTCTCATTTTTCCTCTAGATCTACTTTCTCTCTCTTAGGTTTTGGATTTAATTTTCAATCAATTTCCTTGGGTTTGTAAGCTCAAGATGGATCCAAATACTCCTTTGGATTAGTACTTTCATCTGTAATTCAATCTTGGGATTTCCCATTTAATCTTAGTAAGCTTTCCTTTTAATTTCAAGTTTTATTCTTCAATTTCATGCACTTTCTTCTATTTTATGCTTTTGTCTTAGCAACTTGATTTCATGTTGAAACTTGTGATTAGGCTATGGAATCTAGATGAGTGACACATTTAGATCATAGATCTGGACTTGGATTGGCATGACTTTAAGTTTTTCATATGCTTTATTTTAGATTTTTGATTTCATACTTTGTTTCATGCTATATGTTAGATCTATAGCTTGTTGCTTGGTTTCTTACGTAAAGTTTTAAACTTTATGATCAATTATCCTTGCTCTTGCTATTGGTGTTGTTATTTTTCATTACTATGCATTATTTAGGATTTAATCTCCATGCAAGCATAGTTTTACCTTGTGCTTGCATGCTTGTACTTGGTGAAATAATGCTTGTTTTTACTTGTTTTCATTAATTGCTTGCATTTTCATGTTAAGGCATCCGACGAGGCATCCTACCCACATGCAATTTCATTTCTTAGCTTAGTTAGTTAGTTTAATTGTTTTATTTTCATTTTTCTTTTATTTTCCAAGCTTGAAACACTTTGATCTTTCAATTAAATCGATTTCCGATAAAACCAAGCCATGAACCTTTTAAATTTCTAAAACCACGAAAAATTATAACTTCACAGAGTTAATAGAAAAATCAAGAGTGATTAATGATAATAATACAATTTCTTTTATATTTTTCATTTTTTTCTAATATCATATAAATGAATTTACATTAATTTGAAAATTACTGAATTTGCCTCAAAATCTTTATAATATAATTGAGAAAGTTACGAAATAGTCACATTTACAAAAGGTGTGTGATGATTAATTAATAAAATGTGCGTACTTAAACAAAAATAAAAAAAATAATATATATAACAAATTTACATAAAGAAGCAGTAATTAAATATAAGAAAATATAGATGACCTTAGGGAAAGAAGTTGAGCTTTCTGGTGGTAGAAAAGAAGTGAATAAATGTTTTTAGGAATGGAATTGTTGAAAGCCATGGTCGTTTAGGTGACAACTGTTTTGACCTCCTTCAACAGATTCACCATTTTCGTTTCCACTCACGGACTCGTAAATTGTTGGCGATGGACGTTTCCTAAATAATAAAGAATGGATGAGCAATAATTTTAAATGATACACTTTACCATATATATGACCAGAATTTGCAATTGCTGACCACTTATTTGCTATCATTTTATTTTCATATATAATCTTGTCAGAGCATATATACTGAAAAACAAGAGGAAGATTATGCACACACCTTAGGGTACCAGAACATGCATCAGACCCAATATTCACATGATCTTCATCGTTTTCGAGTAAGGGATCATCAGCTCCTTGTGCTTGTGCTTCCCTAATGTACTGGACCACTGTATTTATTTGCTTTTGCACAAATAAATGAAATAAACTAAACAATTCGTCTAATGTGAAACCTAAATAAAACTAGAAAATAAGCAATGTACTTATTTCAGTTTGTTACCTGTATGGTATCATCATAACTTGATTGTGGCCCCACATTGCTGAGGAGAAATCTCTGAAATTAATATTAATTATGCAATTATGTAGAGGAAAGAAAGTGGGTTTAAATGAGTGACATTTCATTAACATTTATGACCCAATTAGGTAGATAAGAATATATGAAAGAATAAAGAGGAACAGAGAAACAAATGCTACATTTTTTTGGTACGGGAAAAAATTTACAAAAAAGCTAGGAAAATGAGATAAAATATGTTGCTTAATTAATATGGAAATTACTATATATTTTATTTTATTATTATTATTATTATTATTATTATTATTATTATTATTATTATTATTATTATTATTATTATTATTATTATTATTATTCGAATATATTTTGTTTATTTATGTAAAATAGTCAAACCGCTGTGGCAAAATCAGCAAATCTAAAAGCATTGGTCCCTCAAGTTTTAGTTGCTGAAATATTTATGCAGAATCAAGCTGAAGTTGGCATTTAGAAATAATTAAAGTGTTTGCAACACTACATAACTTAACGATTTGCATTTCCAAAACTTCATTTTTTTATAAACTCCTTTCCTCATCAAACTCATCGAATGAAAATATATGGAAATTGGATTAAAATGTATATACGGTTAGAAGGATGAATGGTTGGTAGGAAGAAGAGATGATTTGTTTGACAAGTTTGTTGGTAGTAACAACATATTATTACAGCAAGAAGTGTGGAGAGGTTTGTTTATAATGGTTTAATTTACCATGTACAGAGTATATAATCTTACCAATATCTTTAACACACACTATTAAAAAGAGGCAAAATTATTTAATAAAGTCCTTATCTCTTAAGTGTTTTAGAGATAATCATCAAGACCTCGTTATGTGGAACAAGGACTCTTTTTCAGGAAGTTGGGTTATAAAGTATCACTTGGGCGTTTTGATAAAGGACAGACGGTGAGGACGAGGAAAATAAAAACCTTATTCCATCATCCATCGCTCCATCTTAGTGTGTTCTTTGAGTTCGTGGTTGATCGAACGAGAAGAATTTTAGGAGCAATTATTTTCTTTTATTTTTGTAATGTTACTAGAAATCTTTTCCTTGATTTAATAATATTTCTAGTAATATATGTTTTGGCCTAAGGTCGCGATCTGTGAGTTTATTCAACTCACAGACAAAAATCACTCAAACATATTATAAACTAGATAATGGAGCAAATTTAGTAATTTCAGATTAATGTAAATTCATTTATATGATATTAGAAAAAAAATGAAAAATATAAAAGAAATTGTATTATTATCATTAATCCCTCTTGATTTTTCTATTAACTGTGCTACATCATTGATTCATTATCAAAATCAAAATTTTAGATGTTGGGTTTTATTTGTTTGTAGTGAGGGGAAAAAATTATATAAAACTAAGATCACATTATAACATTCAATCATCTAAGACATAGATAATATAAAATAAAAAAAATTGTGTTAGACAACGAATGGGGTACATTTCGTTAGGCATCTCCAAAAAAGTTTAAGTGTTTCCTTTAATTTTAGGGTTCTTTTTTAGCTTATAATTTAGTTTAGTTTCTCTACTTCATTTTTGGAAATGTTTGAAGGACTCATTTGGAGCTGATCCATATGATCATCAACAAACAAATGGTATGTGTGAGCTATCAACGAAATACTTTATCAAATTTCCATGTATGAGAGTTTTGAAGGACTTCAATAACTTGTATGAACATGTTTAACACTAATGTTAGTGGTGATGTTAAAACATCTTTACTAACATTTGTAAAAGAGAAAAAAGCAGCAA
>BMAC01007805.1:0-15236 GCA_014905375.1 Phtheirospermum japonicum
TAAGGCATTTGTTGTTGATTCAGTTGCATGCCTTGATTGTTGACGTGATGATTGAATTGATCTTGATTAAACGGTGGTGGATTGGGTATATTATTTTGTTCATCTCGAGTTTCCGGTTGGATTGGTTCCGACGTATTTGTTCCAAATGAAGCCATTGATGATTCAGCTATTGACGTCAATCATGCTCGATTCACCCATTGGATGTTGTCGACTAAAGGTAATATTTCTCCACCCAAGGACCTACGTCCTTGCATTCACTAATAACAAATTAAAACAGTCGAGACACAATAACACAAACTTAAACAAACTAAACTACACATATACGAACAAAACATTTTTAGACAGCCTTTGTCAATTCCCCGGCAACGGCGCAAAATTTTGAATCGAACTTTTTCGCGTTTAAAAATGAAAAGCTCGTCCGCAAGATAACGGAGCTATTGTATGCGATAAGTTGATCCGAGTCGAATCACGAGGAATTGCAATCGGCGTCGATAAATGTTTGTTCACAATTTTTAGAATTAAACACACGATCCATTTTTTTTGTTGAAGGATTCTACAACTACGAATTCAAAAATGAGCATGCAATTATTAAAAACCTAATTAACCAATTAAATCTAATTGAAAGCATAAAATTCAGATATTAAAAACGAAACAGCATCATTATCAACTAGCAAATCGAAAGCACTTGAATTACTAAAATAACATAGTCGAACTAACATACTAATAATGAAACGTACAACTTAAGAAAACTAAGTCCAAAGACAAATTACAAAAAGCAGGAAATTACAACTTATAGTTCGTGGAAATCTGCACCAAACGATCAAGCTTCAGCGACAAACGATGACAAGTAACGACGRTGAACGTAGAAACGAGCCTCCGATGTAATCTTCGAACGAAATCTTCAAATATGATGGGAAATGGAAAGGGGAATATATTTCTAAGTGTTCTGGACCTTGCCCCCTCGAAGTCTGATCTTGTAAATGGAAAATCAGCCAGTTTTTATAGATTTCTTCAAAAATAACCGCTCAACACCCGGAGCGTCGATGGTGCGTCAGTCGACGCGAGCCAGGTGCACGCGTCGACCAGGTAGAGCGTCAAATGACGGGGTTAAGATCAACGCTTCAGAGCATTTATGTCGACGGTGCGTCGACGGTACGTCAGTCAACGCGGGCGTAGCGTCGACAGTGCGTCAACCGACGGGCCTAAGATCGACGCTTCAGAGCATTTGCGTCGATGGTGCTTCGACGGTGCATCAGTCGACGTGGGCGTAGCGTCGACAGTGCATCGACGGTGCGTCAGTCGATGCACCTGCATGACTTYGGCTCATCGCTCGTCCCGTTTTCCTCGTTTTGAGCTGAGATATTAACATTAAACAAAGTTAGATTATTTCGTACAAAATAAAGTAAAAAAACATTAAACACCATAAGAAATGAAAAACATAAAAAAGGAAGAAAAACGATAAAAAGATAAACTTAAAACACATAAAAGCACACAACATACGATGCAAAAACACACGAAAATCACATACAAATATGTACAAATCAACCCACACCGTTATCCTAATCGCTGAAGGTGGACAGATTGCTTAGCGGCGCAATTAACGGTTACAACCGTACCGCTACCTGTACCGTTAGGTAAGAACAGAGACACAAAAAGAAGAGTTAAAGATAACAACTAACGGTAACTCTTACCGCTAAGTGTTAATGCTATCGAGCCCAGTAACCGACCTACTTGACTTGTTCTCCAAGAATTCAGAATTCTATAAATACCACACCATTAATCCGACTTTGGAGCATGCTATAGTCATTATAAACTTACCATAAAAGTATTACAAGGGTTAGAAACTCGTTTCTAACAAAAATTAGCATAGATTAAGGATCAAGAAATTAAGGCTTTCAAGTTCCGAATACCGTTTGATAGCGCGCGGCCCGTTCTTCGACCAATATCCATCATTTTTTATTCGGAGTAGCTGGAGACTTTTCTGCGTTTCTTAGATCTAATAAGTACTCTAATCCTTTTAATTGTTTTCTTAGTTTATTTTATATAGTTAATGCGTTTAGATTATCATTTTTATTTAATGTTCTTGCGTTTGATCTTGGGTTGATTATGAACTTGAATCCGCTGAATACTTTGGATATTCGTTTTTAAAATTAATTTAGTTTATTTCATGCTTGGTTATTTAAGATTTGAATTCATGTTATTATGCAATTTGGTTCATGCTATTTAATTCCGTTTTTAAGATTCATGATAGTAATTGCTTTAGGTTATTAGATTTTGCTTATGCTTTTTAGATCCGTTATTGCTAGTTATGCTATTTGATTTTGTTTATGATAATTTATTATCTCTACGTTTTAAATTTAGATTAAATTTCCATTAGATAATTTCTTAATTCTTAAGCTTAAGTAATTAAAATTAGTTTAATTTATGATTTTAAACTCTAGTTGGTAAAATTAGTTAAGTTAATTAGTTTTATTTAAGTTCATGCTTTTCAAATTAGTAGTTAATAATCAAAAACAAATAAAATCCCAATTTGTATAAGTTTATGTGCTTAATTGTTAGTAAGAAAACATCCCAGATACTGAATCGTTGTCCTCGAAAGAATCGACTTGAGTTAACTTTCCACCCTACAAGTTCCTCGTACTCTTGCGAGCAAGCTTGAATGTTTTTAAAATAAATAAATATAAAAGGGGTGCATAAAAGCTTGAATCAAGATTTTGGCGCCGTTGCCGGGGATAACAAGTAGGATCCAAGGATATTTTTCATTTTATTTTCCATTTAGTCGTTATTTGTATAATTGCGCTTGTTTTGGATTTTCTCCACTTGGTACGTTAATGCGTTGTTGAGTTCATGCAAGGTAGAAGATCACTTAGACTCGATCTTGCACCATTTATTGAAGGCATCCATCGTACAAATCAACCTAGTCCAAGGCCCGCTTCAATTCCAGAGAACATTACTTCTATAGCTACTGATATTATTTGCGATGATATTTCAGAGATAATGTTAGGAGCCAATCCTTTTCATAATGGTAACGTCGGTAATGAACCATTTAGATCCCCACGTCGCAATCAAGACGAATACGATAGTGAACCAATCCGTTTGCAAGTACAAATGCAGCCACGAGCTTATTGGGCTGAAATCCATCAAAACATGGAGAATAGGGAACAAGACGTGGAGAGGAATGGAGAAATCAATAATCAGCATAATGAGTATGTTGACAATCATAGACGAGTTGATGCTTGGTTGGAAAATCAGAACCATGGTTACGAGCAAAACAATTTCGAAGGGAGATACATGCACGAAGATAATTATGCGAGGAATGCGTACAATAATAACTACGAGAGGGCTAATAACCGAGTTAGAGAGCCAAGGGATGCACGAGAGCCCCGACAGCGTGATTTATCAAGCCCTCAAGTCGGGACATACAACTCTGCTATCGTGTTGGGACGTACTGCTAGAGATTTTGAAGTAAAACCGCACCATCTCAACTTACTTCCAACCTTTCATGGACACGCTCACGAGGACCCGTTGACATTCTTAAAAGAGTTTTACATCGAAGTTGGTAGTATTCCGTCTAATGGACTCCATGAGGAGGAATTACGAATGATATTTTTCCATGTTGCTTAAAAGATAAGGCTAAGTCTTGGTTTCTCTCTTTGGAGCCGAGATCATTGACCGAATGGGATATGGTAAGTAACAAGTTCGTGAACCAGTATTATTCGGCTCAGATGACCGGCCATCTTAGGATATAAATTGCTACCTTCGTTCAGCTAGATGGAGAACTACTACATGAGACATGGGAGCGCTACAAGACACTTTTGCAAGCATGCCCAAATCACAAATATTTTCCCGGTATGGTCAATCAATTTTTCTACGAAGGCTTATTAGAGAACACAAAGATCATGTCGAGACTGCGTCCGGAGGCGCTTTTGGAGACTTGACGGCAACAGATGCTAAGATGTTATTCGAGAGGTTGAGAAACAAACTCTCGACCACAAAAGTTAATAGCCAAGGAAGATTCTGAACGATGAATGAACATGATATTAGGTTTGATGAAATGGCCAAGGAGTTGGCGGCCCTAAAAGCCAAGATGACAAATATGGAATCTTCGAAGAAAACTATTAGAATATGTGCTCCGTGTGGATCACCTGGACATTTGGCGAATATGTGCACAACCACGTTAGAAGGAATGGAAGATAAGGAGGTCAACGCAATTCAGAGTTTTTCAGAATAAACCTCCTGTAGGAAATACGTGTAATCATGTACCTTTTCCTCAGTTGTCTAATCCTCAATATTTGCCACCGCATCCATCAAACAAATTTCAAAAACAAGGGCAAGAGCCTACACTGGTGCAATCAAATGATCAACTATTAGTATGGCAGCAAAATCAAGTGGCGGAGTCTGTTGGAAACTGAGAGGGACTCTCACAATTAACTTCGTAAGTAAATAAGTTTGATTCAAGGTTTGATGAACTTGTTAAGACTATACAGAAAGGGCAGAGGCATTCAAAAATGATGATAGGGCAACTGTCGGCAACTGTGGCGACATTGTTGAAATACAAAAACAAGCTTCCGAGTCAAACGGAGCATGCCTCAGCTATTCATTCTTGTGGAGTGGAAAAGTAATAGATAACGGCATTGAGCAAGGTAAAGAAGAAAATGAAGAGGTAGCCAATATTCCAACGCCGACTCAAACTCAAACATATTTGACTAACCCAGTCGGTCAAATGCAAAAATCGCCAAACCCATATGTTCCGGGATCGTTGAAAAGGAAGAATTCTCGCATATCAATACTGCATAAATGAATATAAATAATATTATTTCGTACAAGGAGTATAAGTACTGGTGTAAAAAAAAGAAGTATACTATTTTATCATATAGAGACCTAAATTTCACATTCCGCAACCCCCTACTCCTTGGACACCAAGATGTTTTTWCCCAAGGGTTCACCGCTATGCCTCCCCAATTCCATGCCACCATCAGTTTGCATTATGCCCCCTCTACCTAGACCTCTCTCTATCCTCACTCTCTTTTGTAGTCAAATTGATAAGTAGTAARATGCGCATATTTTTTATTGTTAAAATCATATTTTTATATGCATTTTATTTAGTTGTGCCTTTGATTTTTATTCTTATCGACACATTTGATTTATGATACTTCAATATTGGATTTTATGTTTATTTCAGGGATTTCGAAGTATTTTGGTATTGAGATGGACGAATGTTGGCCTGCGAGTGGAGTTTTAATGAAATTGGGCCTCGATTTGACGTGTTACCTCTGACACTAGGTCTATTATCCACACTGGGTTACCCAATGCAAGCGTAGATTCGGGAATTTAGAGCCCTGGGCCCAGAAAACGAACATGCCATGTTCCGTGCTTTTAAAAATGAACAGCTGCAACAGCAGCCCTGGAAAAAGAGAGAGGATTCACAGCAGAACGAGACTTTTGGGAACTATTACCCCTAGAGAGAGACGAGAAAAGAGAAACATTCACTTGAGCAATATACAACGATGTTTTATTTATTTCATTTTTATTATTTTATAAACAATATGTGTAGCTAGATTTATTTATTTTGGTTTCGGAGATGTTGAACCCTAATGATTCCCGTTATAATTTTCTATTGTTTCTATGGAATTTATTGTGTTATTCTACTTTATTAATCAAGATGTGTTTTTACTTCTTCTACCTTGATCAACTAGATTAGATTTTACATATCTATTGTTAGAATTAAACCTTCAATTCATAATTATTGTCGTGTTTGATTCGTTTGTAGCAACTAATATTCGCAATATTAGGTATAACATGAAATAAGTTAAATAAACGGATTTTTGTGATTTATTTCTTAGACTAGCCTATTTTCCTAATTCTAAAAGCTGCTATTGCATTAAATCTAGAGAGCTTATTTTAGGTTGTCCAATAGTTAGACTTAGTCGAAGGGCTTATTTCGATTAATTATTCGGTAAGGGATAATTCGAATACAAGAGCTTATTGTTATTTAGGACAATTTCGGAAAAATAATAGGATTAGCTGTCACAATTAATTAGATTTAGTCGAGCGAGGGTGTAGACGGAACCGTTAACCGAAAGCTTTCTTTATATTACTTTTATCCATATCTTCTTTGCACTTTATTTTATTTTTATTATTAATGTTTGATACCAAAATTTTCAACAATCCCTTTTATTTAGTTTTTATAATTTCAATTAATATCAGATTATCTCAATTTAATTTATTTCTCGTGGGATCGACCCTTACTAACCACTACTACTAGTTAGTGGAGGAAAGGAAGGAAAACTTTATAAATATTAAATTTACCGCTTTGTGACGTGCGGTCAAATTTTGACGCCGTCGACAGGGAATGGTGCATTTAAATTGTGATATTTGAGTATTACTTGAAATTAGTTTAGAAGTAATTTTTATTTCCTTTCCTTTTATTTTTTTTATTTAATTTTTAGGATTAGTGTCATCATCCCCCCCCCCCACACACACACACACACACAATTTGTTTTCTTTTGTTATAATTTTCTGCTGCTAGGGTATAGGGTCACCCCATACAAGACTTTTGCGTATTTGGCAGCGCAAACGATATTATTTTGGAATGACAGTGTACTCTCATCAATTTTATACTTATGATGCAATGTATGGAATGAATAGACAACCTTTTAAGTATTACGGATCGCACTTTGAATATCAATACCCATAATGCTACCCTGAGTCATTGGTTGAATAAAATTCTAGACCATCGCTAGAGGATATGATGAAAATATTGGTGTCTAATACTTTATAATTCCAGCAAGACACTGTGGAAAGCATAAAGAATTTAGAGTGTCAAGTTAGCCAATTGGTGGAGCACATCAGTCGCTTAGACATGCAAGTAGGCGATGAATTGCTCTCTCAACCCGTAATAAATTCAAGAAATGTGAACGACATCATGTTGCAAAGTGGGAAGACGCTTGAGGTACCCGAGAAGCAGATAAGTATGATTGGAGATGAGAAAAATGTAGACGAATATGAAATAGAGCTTAAATAGTCTTGTATTGGGCCACCAAATACCCGACCTGCTGAAATTGATAAACATGATATTTCTCTATTCCATATCCCGATCATAACAGAATCAATACCTTTTGATTCTAAAATAGTACGAGAAGCAAATGAGGACACGGTGCAGCATGTTCAAGAGGTGTTTAAGACCGTCGAGATTAATTTATCTATACTTGACGAAATTAAAAGAATTCAAGAATCTTCAATGTTTTTGAAGAAGTGCCGCATCAATAAGTTTATTATGGGTACGCGGGATTGGGATGAGAAGGAGACGATGGGTGGAACTATATTCACTATTTTCCATGAGAAGTTGCCACCAAGTGGAAAAGATCCGGTTAAGCGCCCGATTTCGAAATGAGCGAAGTTTAAGGAGTTTGAAGTCATGAAATTCCCACTTGTTTTAAGACCACCTTTGAAACCTCCCTAGACTAATAAATAGGGGTTATCACGTCGAGCCAACGGCGTTAACAAAAGGCACTGGTTTGGGAGGCAACCCAACTTTTTTTTTAAATTTTAATTCTTTTATTATTATTATTATTATTATTATTATTATTATTATTATTATTATTATTATTATTATTATTTATCTCTCTCATTTATTTGCATACTATGGTTAACGGTTGCCTCACCAGAGGTTGATTCAATTAGCGATTTGAGTCCACACCACCATTGTCGTCGAGTGAGCTGAAAAAAAATACAGGGGGAGAAACGTGAGGATCTTCAAGCACCTTCTTATCATTGATTCGGGTGATTTCTATCCTTTCTATTTCCCCTTTTTGGCTATTTATTTATTTTCTATTTCATTATTCTTGCTRGAGGACAAGCTAGAGTAGGTGTTAATCGTCTATAATGTATGTGGTATTTTCGCTCAAGGGTTTGATTATGAATTTTGTTTAAACTTGCAAAATATTATTAGGAGTAACTTTAAATATTGTAAGAGTAGTTAAATTTTTTTWAAAAAAAAAACTACATGAATTTTCTGTATTTTATTTTTCTACTGCCAGAATATAGGGTCATATTGTACCTACAAGCAGAACGGAAAAAATGGAGAATTTTTTGTGTTTTATTTTTCTGCCTACCAAGCAGAACAAAAAAATAGAAATTAGCTGGATGTTGATGAGTTGTAAGTGCATTTGTGATGATGAAATGAGGGATATAATTTATGTTATTTATGGTACTTACATGCATTGCTTGCAGGAATTATGCTTCGGTTAAATTCTTCAGGCGTTATTTGATTTATGGATCAAGAGTATGATTGTTAGTACCTACGTGATTCATTTGTGGGGAATTAGTTCTAAATTATAAGCGTTGTTGAAGTGTATGTTTGGTTGTCGTAATCAACATGAGTTTGTGTGGGGCCTTGAATTTGGCGGTTGTGTGAAAATATCTCGTTAGTTGAAACAAAAATTTAAAGTGCGGTTGGAGGATAACAAATTGTAGTTAGTCAAAAATAAAGAAAAAAAAAATAAATGAGGTGCAAAGCCAAGCGCCAATGTCGCACTACATTCGCTTTCCAGTGGCAGCAAGTCCAGAGGGGATGACATTTCAATCTAACTATGCAAACACTTCAGACGAGCATACGTGCCACACACTCTCATAAACTGGAGGAGAATCTTGCCAAATCAAATGCCTAACTCTTACAATTCTTCTACTCGGTGTTCGGTGCCCTAATAATAAAACTCAAGATGAACACGGTATTGCGGAGCTGCAAGACTAAAAAAAGGATGAGCGAGATATTTGATCACGACCAACGATGGATAGAGCCGCACCTACGAGTAACGAGGGGGAACAATAGTACATTGATTTGACGTAGCTGAGATAGGATTGCCAAACTGTTGGGGTCATTTTAGTCAATACATGAAATGCTTGCGATTTCTAAAAATATAATATCATTTAGAGCAATGTGTGTGATTCATTTGTGTTGAAATTGTGAGGACCTGAGCAATTGTCACTTACATATTTGTTTCCCTTGTGTGCTTTCATTCTAAGTTGCTGGAGAACAAGCAAGATTTTAAGTGTGTGGGGGTTTGATAAGTAGAAAAATGCCCATGTTTTTCCGTGTTAAAATCATATTTTTATATGAATTTTATTTAGTCGCGCCTTTGATTTTTCTTCTTATCGGCACATTGGATCTATGATACTTAGATATTAGATTTTATGTTTATTTAATGGATTTTGAAATATTTTGGTCTTGAGATGGACGAATGTGAGCCTGCGAGTGGAGTTTTAACAAAATTGGGCCTTGATTTGACCTGTTACCGCTGATACTGGGTCTGTTATCCACTCTGGGTGTTCCAGTGTTAGCGCAGATTCGGGAATTTAGAGCCCTTTCCCAAGAAACTAACAAGCCCAGTTCTGTGACTTTAAAAAGAAACAGTTGCGATAGCAGCCCTGAAAAAAGAGAGAGAATCCACAGCAGAACGAGACTTTTGGGAACTTTTACCCCTGGAGAGAGACGAGAAAAGAGAAACATTCACTTGTAATCTAAAGAGGCCGCTCGTGGACTTGAGTAATATACAACATACTATTGGAGTTTTACCTTCTTCTCTCTTTAAACTATATTTTATTTATTTAATTTTTATTATTTCATGAATGATATGTGTAGCTAGATTTATTTAATTCGGTTTCGGAAATGTTGAAATCTAATGACTTGGTTATCTTTTAATTAATTTTCACGATAATTTTCTATTATTTCTATGTAGTTTATTGTGTTATTCTATTTTATTAATCAAGATGTGTTTTTTACTTTTTACCTTGATCACCTAGATTAGGTTTTACATATCTATCGCTAGAATTAAACTTTCAATCCGTAATTGTTGTCGTGTTTGATTCGTTTGTAGCAACTAATATTTGCAATATTAGGGATAACATGAACTAAGTTAAATAAACCGAGTTTGTGAGTTTATTCTTAGACTAGCCTATTTTTCTAGTTCTAAAAGCTGCTATTGCATTAAATCTAGAGAGGTTATTCTAGGTCGTCCAATAGTTAGATTTAGTCGAATAGCTTATTTCGATTAATTATTCGGTAAGAGAGAATTCGAATAACAAAGTTTATTGTTATTTAGGGATATTAACTTCAGAAAAATAATAGGATTAGCTATCACAATTAATTAGATTTAGTCGAGCGAGGGTGTAGACGGAACCGTGAACCGAAAACTTTCTTTATATTATTTTATCCATATCTTCTTTGCGCTTTATTTTATTTTTATTATTAATATTTTATATAAAAATCTTCAATTTAATTTTTATAATTTCAATTTAATTCACTCTTCTTGTGGGATCGACTCTTACTAACCGCTACTACTAGTTAGTGGAGGAAAGGAAGGAAAACTTTATAAATATTAAATTTACCGTGTTGCGACGCGGTCACAAATTCAGTTTGGGATGTGGGATGTTGAAAAGTGTGGTTGACATTTAGTGATAGAATTTGTGATTGATTTTGGAGTAATTGATTCTTTGTTATCATCTGTGGTTAATTTTTAGAGTTTATTTCTTAGTCTTGTATCTCCTTCTGGTGCCTACTGTTTTTTCCTGTTTTGGCTAAATCAAACAAGTCGGAGCGGGGTAGGGCTATCCTGCCCCGCATAGGCCGAGGCATGGGGGCGAATGCGATGGACCTGTGGCGGGGCACAAGCCAGGACGAGCGTAGGTTATAGAGCACAGGGCAGGGTGAGTCCAGGCATTCAACTACCCGCCCCATTGTCATCCTTACTTTTGGTGTATATTAATAATTGTAAGTAACGATAGTACTAGATGTGACATCAAAATTGAATTTTTTTTTTTATATTTTGCGGATCACATTAAATAGAATTTAATATTATTATGGCAGAATATAACAGATAATATAATATATTATATCATAATCTTTAATTATCACACATAAATGATTCTTATTTATAATTTCTCTCTCTGCGCCTGAGAAACATGAAATGAAATGATCAAAACACAACACATACATTATTCATTCATTGATTCATTTTTTTTTTTTAATTTGTACTTGTCATTTCTGGCAATCTCATTTCTTTAATTTTTTACATATTAGCAATATTTTGCTTTTAGGCTCTATTTAGATGAGAGAATTGAAGTAGAGATGGCGAGGGGGCTATTCTGGTTGAATCTGTCTCTCGATCATAAGTTGAAGTCATGAATTCGGGTTGACCTAAGATTTTATCGGACCGCGAATTTATATGGTGTAATCCAACCTAACAACATGTTTTAGATGTATTTAATGTTGGGCTTATGAGTCTTGGGTATGCACAAAGTCAGTTCAATCTTTGTCGATCCCCTGAAAATAAAGCACGACACAGTCTTTATGCAATTGTTATATGAAGCACCAGGGTGCACCTTACATTGTGTACCCCAATTCTTATTTTACTAACAACCCTCACCTCATACGTGTGAGATTATCGACCCCAATTATAATTTGTAAGAATATGGAAAATCTTCCTTGCCTTTTCTCCTTCATTATGTCAGTATATATACAATGTATATGCCTAATCAAAAGGCTTGACAGCAGGCTTCAWACTAGGAAAGAATATGGAATATTCTAAATACATTAACTATAAAATCGTAACCTATTAAACTATCTTTACTAAGATATTTATAAAATAATTACAATATATTTAACACACCCCCGCAGTCGTAGCGGGAGGTCGTTGAACGCTGAGACTGTCCCGAAAATCTTCAAATAAAATTAGCGGAAGTCCTTTGATAAAAATGTCCGCTATCTGATATCGTGATGGCACATGAAAAACTCGTACTTGGCCTCGGGCAACTTTTTCACGGACAAAATGGATATCCATTTCAATATGTTTTGTTCGGTGATGTTGAACGGGATTCCCGGATAAGTAAATAGCACTGATATTGTCGCAATACACAAGGGTAGCCTATTGAACTGGACAATGTAACTCCAAGAGTAAGTTTCGAATCCAACAGGATTCGGAGACCACATTTGCCACGCCACGATACTCGGCCTCGACACTCGAACGAGATAAAGTTGATTGGCGTTTGGACAACCAAGAGATCAAGTTATCACCCAAGAATACACAGTATCCGGAAGTGGATCGTCTCGTATCAGGGCACCCACCCCAATCTGCATCAGTGTATAAGACCAGAGTAGAAGTAGAGGAGGAATATAAATGAAGACCAAATTCCAAAGTTCCCTGAACATAGCGAATAATCCTTTTTAGAGCTGACATATGATCAACGCGCGGGTCATGCATGTGAAGACAAATTTGTTGCACGGCATAAGAGATATCGGGCCGTGTAAAAGTAAGATATTGTAGAGCCCCTGCAAGACTCCGATATAAAGTGGGATCATCAAATGGAGCACTACAGGTAGCACTAACCTTGGATTTGGTATCAACCGGAGTAGTAGAGGGCTTACACGAAGCCATCCCAGCACACTCGATTATTTCCTCGGCATACTTGCGTTGTGAAAGGAACATACCATCCTTATGTATAGTTACCGCAATACCAAGAAAGTAATAAAAAGGCCCAAGATCCTTCATAGCAAATTCAGAGCTAAGTAACGCCATTATAGAACATCGCAGAGCATCGGAAGAAGCGGTGAGAATAATATCATTAACATACAATAAAATATAAGCCATCTCGGACCCTTTGCGGAAAATAAATAATGAATTATCACATGTGCTATTAATGAACCCAATAGATAGAACATAATTAGCAAACCATTTGTACCATGCTCGGGGTGCCTGTTTGAGACCATACAAGGATTTACGTAAGAGACAAACATAATCGGGATGATCACGGTCCCTGTAGCCCAATGGTTGATGCATAAAAAATAGTTTCCTGTAACTCGCCATGAAGAAACGTATTTTTTGACATATAATTGATGTATGGGCCCATGCTCGCGAAAGAGAGAGACTAAGAACCGTGTGGATCGTAGCCGACTTCACGATGGGACTAAAAGTCTCACCACAATCAATGCCAACCTGTTGTGTTTTTCCATTACCTACAAGACGGGATTTATGCCTCTAAAAAAACGCCATTAGATTTGACTTTATGAGTGAAAATCCACATAGAACGAATCACATTAACATGCGAAGGACGGGGCACCAACTCCCACGTCTTATTTTTAATAAGAGCATCATATTCATCATCATCCATGGCCATTTTCCAATTAGGATCACGAAGGGCTTTCGATCGGAGTGCGAGGAAAAGGAGACCTCTCAAACATTGAATGCATGGAATATTTTGGATTGGGCTTATATATGCCGTGGTGGCTACGGGTCAAAACCCGAGTTGTAGGAGGATGCTGAGCAGGTGGAGTAGGATGGACTATACGGGCCGGAGGTA
The DNA here is from genome assembly GCA_014905375.1 of Phtheirospermum japonicum. Classification (NCBI taxonomy): domain Eukaryota; kingdom Viridiplantae; phylum Streptophyta; class Magnoliopsida; order Lamiales; family Orobanchaceae; genus Phtheirospermum; species Phtheirospermum japonicum. The sequence goes on from BMAC01007805.1 coordinate 13,354, forward strand.
GTGGTGAAGGGGATGAGCCGAGTGGGGGTATTGTCCCAGTTGCAGACGTGTTTGGCTGTGGCTGCATGGGTGAGAAGTTGGTCCGGCTGGGCTGGACCCAGAGGCAGGCGTCTGGGCCAGGAGTGGAGGAGTTGGGCTGTGGCTGCATGGACTGGGGTCAGAGGCCAGAGGCGGTCTGGGCCAGGAGTGGAGGAGTTGGGCCCAGTAGGTGAGGTATATGGTTGTGGACGTATGGGTTCAATAATGGGGCCAGAAGGGGATTGAGTAGGGTGTTGAAGATGATCAATTATATACGGGGATAAACCTTCGTCAAGAAACGTATATGTATGGGATTTAGGAGTATGCGACCGAGCGAATGTGAACTCATGCTCATCAAATAATACATGGCGACAAATAATAATTTTATGGGAAGACAAATCATAACACTTGTAGCCACGATGGTTGGACGGATACCCGAGAAAAATACAAGGAGTAGATCTCAGTTGTAATTTATTAATAGTAGTCGATGGCATGAGGGGGTAACACAAACACCCAAAAACCCGAATATGATTATAAGAGGGGACCCATTGGTAAAGAACCTCAAGGGGAGACTTATTTCCTAGCAATTTGCTTGGAAGTACATTAAGAAGATAGGTGGCCATTTGGAGAGCATGATGCCAAAATGATGGAGGAAGAGATGCATGAGCAAGAAGAGTACGAGACATATTGTTTATGGTTCGAATTTTTTGTTCGGCTTTCCCATTTTGCGAAGAAGTATGTGGACAAGATAGACGGAGTGACATACCATGAGTTTTACAAAAATCCAAAAAAATTTATTACAAAACTCTCTTCCATTATCACATTGCACATTTTTAATATTACGCTCAAATTGAGTAGAAATATGTGCTTTTAAATGCTAAAAAAACATTAGACACATCATATTTTCGACCAATAGGAAAAAGTCAATAAATACTTCGAAAAAGCATCAAGAAAAAGTACATAATAACAATGTCCCGAAGAACTCAAGACTGAAGAGGTCCAAACATCACTATGTAAAATATCAAACGGCGTAGCAGTATTCGAGAAAGAAGAAACAAATGACAACTTAATATGTTTACCAAGCGCACAAGAATTTACAAAATATTCGACGTAGAAAGTGCATTACAATCAATATTTTTATCCTTCGAAGCGTATCTATGATAGGGGATCCCGGATGACCCAAGCAATCATGCCAAAGTTTAGGAGAGATGGCAGCAAAGGTCGAAGATGAGACCTGATTGTTGAGAGAGTCGGATAGGGGATAAAGGTCGCCTCGGCTATTACATCTCATTATTGAAAACCACGTCCGATAATCCTTCACAGAAAATCCAAAAGGATCAAACTCCACAGACACAGAATTATCTTGTGTAAACTTTCTAACCGAAATGAGATTTTTAATAAGTTTAGGAGCATGAAGAACATGTTTAAGAGAGAGAGGGTGATATGGGGAAGATATATTAGTGTGACCATAACCCAAGAATTGGAATAGAGTGACCATTACCGACAATAATATTATTATGAGAACGATTGCTCAAATTAAATAAGACGTGAGTTTACCGGTAGAGGAAGTCATGTGAGATGTAGCGCCGGTGTCCATATACCATGATGGGTCAGGTTGGTGAAGTGACATGGTGTGCATTTCGGACTCGATCTCGGTAGGAGCATACGAATAAGACGGGCCATGTGCAAGAGGAGATGGGGCTGAATGAACGTAGGCCTGCGGGATGGGGTGGATGCGGACGTGGGCCGAGGATCCTGGCCTGGCGGTGCTGAGGAGGATTGGACCTGGCCCAACCTTGAGTTGGGTATGGGCAAGGCAGAATGGGCCAGGCCTTATGAGACCATCCCCATGGCAGATGCTGTGG
>BMAC01007839.1:0-10576 GCA_014905375.1 Phtheirospermum japonicum
ACTAGTGAAGAAATAATTAAAGAATAATTGTCTTCAACTGACAATGATGTCTAGTAACTTTCTTTACAATTTTATATTCTATCGGTTGCACGATTGTTCTACTTATTGCTAAGTTTTTTCGTTTATATATTATTATTATTATTATTATTATTATTATTATTATTTATTATATTATATTATTTGTTTAGTTCTGATTGTTTTTAATCTTATGTGATGTCAAGGAAAAAGAAAATCCTCCACCCAGACTCTCCCATACCGTATCGGAAGCCAAACCCCGCCTTCTTCAAAGCGGAACCACCAGTGTATGTTAATGATCATTGTCCTTTACTATTTAATTCTCTGTCATCTCCTCTGCCCCAAAGCAAATCCATTTTCATATTTTATGTTTATTACTCTTTGTAATGTATACCACGAATAAAATGTTATTATTATTAATTGTTTTTTCGACTAGGATACATACCCATCCCACATATCTTCAAGAGGCAGAACTTGCTTTGGCAGACTATGAAAAGAACCAGGTTGCGCTTTTGTTTTATTTATTTATTTTTGTGTGAAGTTATCCTTATCTAATCTTGTCTCCAGTTATTTATTTATTTACTTTCTTCTGTCCTAGGGTATCGGGTTTAAACTTCTGCATGTCATAGAAGAAAGCTCTAGATACTTACCATGCTGTAAAAATGGACCAAATGGATTTTATTCTCACATCTTCTTCAAGGCTGTGCCCAAAAGTGTTGATTCCAGTGGACTTGTCTCCGAAAACCTTTTTTGGCGAGCTTTTCCTCGGGCGTGAGGGAGATGTGGTCAAGACTTGCTGTATCATGGAACCTGATGATCCCGGTACCGTAGCATCTGCTCTTTAATTAATTGACTCGTTTTTTATGTTCGTTGAATATGCTGCCTTCATGTTGCCTTCAGTTTTAGCTATATATATATATATATATATCGATATTCATAATATGTTTTTATTTCCTATTTTTCTAATTTGAAGTGTCAATGGATAAATACAGCTAGTGAGGTGGATATGCATTACACTAATCATTTGCTTGTTTCTTGCATCTGTTTTCCTTACAATTTCGAATTAGTTAAATTATTTTAAGAAGCCTAACAATGATAATAAATGAAATTCATGTTGTTGTTTTTTCCTTTATTTATGGATATAAGCTTGGTATTGTGAATGTATGTATTATATCCAATCGAAAAGGTTCTAGATGTATGTGGTTGTCTGCCTTTTGCCTTTGATTTCTTTAGGTTGTCCATTGTTCCTTCGCTCATACAGTTTTTCACGATAGAAATTCTATTGTTTCATTCAATGTGAAATAAGTTCTTATTTTGGTAACGGTAATTGTACTTTTGCAGGTACAAAACTTGGATGTGGTTTTTGTCCACCTACAGAAAAATTTCCCCACCCAAAGAGATTTATTGCTGGTCATTTTAAATATCAGCCACCTTGCATGGAACAAGACTCCTCATAGTTAGTGGCCAATGAGCTTCCTTTTATTTTTTAGTCTTACGAATTTTATCGTTATAAATCTGTCATCGTTGTTGTTGACTTGAACTAGAGAAGAAATAACTAAAGAATTGTCTACAATCCCATATTTTAAAATAGCCCTTTTAATGGCAATGATTTCTAATAAATTTCTTTTTAATTTTATCTAATAAATCACTCTTAAATTCTTTTAATTCAATTTGCAGTAAAAACAGCGAGGACTTGCTCATAGCAAAACAAAAGGCTGCCCGTTGGCTTGTGGACCGTAAATTGTATGTTTATGATTCTCTTGTTTATTAACATCATTTTCTGTTTACATATGCCATTGAGCTTATTACCCACAACTCTATGAATATCCATTGTTCACTTTTTTTTTTGTTATTGTTTGTCGTTGTGACCAGGCTCTTGAATAATCCCCGAACACTTCAATGGGTTGAACTTGCTTTAGCATATCATGCAAAGGAGCAGGTCTTATATCTCCTCATATCCTTTATAAATTCTAATTATCTTATTTTATTTATCTATTTGTTTTTTTTTTTGAAACTTTTGGCTAGGGTCTTGAGTTTGAAAACGTGGAGGTGGTATCCGAAAATAGTCGATACATACTAGTCAGCGAAGATATACCACATGGATTGTACTCTCATCTCTTCTTCAAGGCGAAACCCAGAAATACGGATCTCTCTCCAAAATCCTTTTTTGCTGAACTTCATGCTGGTGGTGGGTGAGGACATACATGTCCTTCACTGTTCTATTGTGGACCCCAATGACCCAGGTAATAATGCTCATGGCATCCTTAATGTAATTTAATTTATTATTCTTTCTTGTTTTCTTGTTTGCGTTTGGTTGATTTTTATTTTGTTTTGTTTTGTTTGCTTTCTTGACACAATAAGATTAAAAAACAATCAGAACTAAACAAAGTAATAATAATAATAATAATAATAATAATAATAATAATAATAATAATAATAATAATAATAATAAACGAAAAAACTTAGCAATAAGTAGAACAATCGTGCACCGATAGAATATAAAATGTAAAGAAAGTTACTAGACATCATTGTCAGTTGAAGACAATTATTCTTTAATTATTTCTTCACTAGTTCATGCTAAAATCATGTCCCATCGCACAAGGTTTAGATATAGAGAGATGGTTGAATATCTAGACGTATACACAGAAGATTATGGGAAAACAAAACAAAGGGAATCATAAACATAATTTACAATGTAAAATCAATGCATATAAATGTGACTCATCTCTATATCCATTTTATAAGAGGCAACATAAAACTTCGGTTAGAATCCCCAAAAACAGTTAGAATCCACGAAATACAAATTATAAGAGGCAACATACAGCTTCAGTTAGAATTCCAAAAACAGTTGGAATTCACGAAATACAAATTCATTTTGCGATCAACCATAACGGGAAAAGTAGCGTTTTCTCATTCCCACTTTGCCCTTCTGATCATTATGTCATGTGGTATAAACTGGAAAGTTTATAGGACACTATGACTTATTAGTGATATCATTAAATTTATGACACAGAACTCAGGAAATCGTCTAAGGTATAAAAAGACACTATGACTTATTAGTGATATCAATGACTGGTTCACAAAAACTGATAGCAACATATAAAAAGTGATCTTGAATAAAAATTCGTGTGCAAGTATTTCCAAAGTTAAAAACACTTTTGCTCTCATTGGAGCATTTTATCGAACAGAAAGGTGCCATAATGAAAACTGGTGAGTATTTTACCTGCGCTTCTTTTGGCTCGCATCTCTCGGGCCCTCTCGGAGATTCCCTCCTCCATCTTGGTTTTTATTATCCTATTTGAGGTTTTAAAGAAATAAAGGTGAGATAAAACCCTAGACATGAGTAATAAAAAAAAAAAATGAAACTGGTGAATAAATCACCTTGAGACCTTGCGATCACGACGCTTCTCTCGGACCTCCTTAGAGCATCCTTCCTCCATCTCGGTTATTCTTTTCAATTCACGAAATACAAATTATAAGAGGCAACATACAGCTTCGGTTAGAATCCCAAAAACAGTAAGAATTCACGAAATACAAATTCATTATGCGATCAACCATAACGGTAAGTAGCGTTTTCTCATTCTCATTTTGCCCTTCTGATCATTATGTGGTTTAAACTGGGAAAGTTTATAAGACTTTCAGAATGCACTATGACTAATTAGTGATATCATCGTCTGGTTAAAGTGATATTGAATAAAAATTTGTGTGCAAGTATTTCCAAAGTTAAACAAACTTTTGCTCTCATTGGAGCATTTTATCAGTGATATCAACGTCTGGTTCACAAAAACTGATAGCAACATATAAAAGTGATCTATATAAAAGTGATCTTGAATAAAAATTCGTGTGCAAGTATTTCCAAAGTTAAACAAACTTTTGCTCTCATTGGAGCATTTTATCGAACAGAAAGGGGCCATAATGAAAACGGGTGAGTATTTTACCGATCACGACGCATCTCTCGGGCTCGGGCTGCCCTCTCGGAGATTCCCTCCTCCATCTTGGTTTTTATTATCCTATTTGGTTTTAAGAAATAAGTTGAGATAAAACCCTAGACATGAGTAATAAACAAAAAAAATGAAACTGGTGAATAAATTACCTTGAGACCTTCAGATCAAGACGCTTCTCTCGGACCTCCTCAGAGCATCCCTCCTCCATCTCGGTTATTCTTTTCCTGTTTCAATAGAATATTAAAAATATTACCGCTGCGATGAAACCCTAGCCATGAGTAAAAAGTGTAACATACAGTCGTTTGTGCTTCGAAGATTTGGCCTTGCGATTGCATTGGTCTTCTTCACCACTCAACTCAGATGATTTGATTTCGTGCTTGCGCTTGCGTTCTTGTTTAGCAATCGGCATTGTTTTCCTTTCGTTTCTTTTTGTGGAGCTTTTCTTCTCAATTTCAATTTCTGCAAATAGATAGGAATGATYATGATATCCCTAAACTTATAATAATGGGCCTTCCGTTTCAACTGATGATAAAAGGGATTCGTTGGTCCATTAGATTCATTTAGCCAAACGGGCCCATAAAGAATTCACTCTTTTCTACTTAAAAAAAACATTTTTAATTAAAATCATTTATTTATGTCAATTTTTTATATATGTAATTTTACTTAATTAAAAAATTACTAAAATCCAATTTTTTCATATGTCAAGTTTTCTTTTTCATTTTTTTAAAATACGGATGATCTTAACTACAAATTCTGGTTTGCTAATTATATTTCTAATTAAATTAATTATAATTATTATTAGCAATATTTTAAACCATCATTTAATTAATTTCAAGTTTATTTATGTATAAAAATTATATATTATGGAATTAAAATAAACCAAAAATAAACAATCTTATTAAATAATATAAAATTAACAATCTCACTTGTATGACAAGGCTACTTTGTTCCAAGATTCAAGCATAATTGGTAAGCCACTCCAAACTGATAATGAAAGAGTAGAGCTACCTTTGCTAGAGTATGCATTGAGCTGGATTTAACTGTTCCCTTGAATGATAAGATTCTATTGGGAATTAATGGTGAAGAAATTGTGTAGAAAATAGTTTATGAGAAACTGCCTAAGTTCTGTGTGGAATGCAAAAACTTGGGACATGAAAAAGAATCATGTTACATCAATGAAAGTGTGCCCAAGAATGTGGTCAATGAAAAGAAAAAAAGAAAATGATGGTGAAAAATAAAAGCAGCCTACTAATGAGGGAAACAAAATCAATAATAAGGGCAAATATGTCATAACTGAAGTCAACATAGAAAAGAAGAGTTCAAAGAATCAAAAAGGGACTAAATCTGGTACAAAAGGCATTGTGATTGGTTCCCCTGTTAAAAATAAGACTCCTGGCAATATTGATGGTACCAATAGGTTCTCTGTCCTATCTGAAGATATTGAAAGTTTTAATGTGGATCATGGTTCAAATGTAGCTTCCACTTCCTACTCTGTGCCTACTGAGTCTGTTTCAGATTCAATTCAGGATGTTATTGCTAGGGTTTTTAAAGGCAACTTAGTGGTCAAGCCACTTTCTAAGAACCCTCTGGTTACAACCTCAAGTGATAATGATCAACAGAGAGAGGATCAACTGACTGATTTGAAAGAAAAAGAGGTCCATAATACTCCAACTGACCCTCAACTGAAGTCTGGAAATTCAAATTCAGAGGTCAATTGCCAAGTCAACATAATTGCTCTTGAAGCTAACACTGCAATCAACAATCCAGTTGATAAAGAAACTACAAGCTCTCTGGCACTAATTCCTACAACTGAGGATGCCTCCAAGTCCAAACATACAGCAGGAGTTCCCCTGCCTCCTGAGGAAGCTACCCACACTGTTATCATTGGAACTCTGGATGTTCAAGTTGCAGAGGGCTCTGCCTTGATTAACATCCCTCACTATATTAATGAAGAGGATCCTGCTGATCTTAAGGAACATGACCTACATAGAAGGGGTAAATCAGTTGATCTTGTGATGAATGAGCTTTCTCCACTTCATGTGCCTACTATTCAAACATCCAAGAATAAAAAGAATAACAAGTCTGAAAAAGCTAGAGCTACTAGCAACAAATGATCACATAAGCCTTAATATGGAATGCCAAGGGAATTGGCAACTCTCCTACTCAAAGGCATCTTTATCAGCTATGCAAACAACATCACATCAAAATTTTGGTAATTCTTGAACCTATGGTGGAATTCCAACCTGAATTATTTTGTAGAAGATTAGGGTTTACTTCTGCTAAGTCTAATCTAAATAATAAAATCTGGTGCTTTGTGGCTGAGAACATTGATATTCAGGTGTAATCGAGCCGAACACTATCAGGCTCGAGCTCGAGCTCGACTGCAAAACTCGAAGCTCYAGTTCGGCTCGAGCTCGAACGAGCTCAATTTTCTCAAGCTCGAGCTCGGCTCGTTTGAAAACTCGAAAAGCTCGAACTTGGCTCGATTTACATAATATTAATAAAAAAATTAAAAAGCATAAAATAAAATACTTTATATTAATTTGTATTCTATATTTAGGGTATATATGTAAATAAGTGAGTATAATAAGGATAAAATGGTAAATCTAGTAAAACTTGATTAGGCTCGCGAGCCTATTCGTTAAGTATTACTGAGCTCGAATTCGAGCTCGATACATAATCGAGTAGCTCGAGCTCGGCTCGATTAACCTCGAGTCGATCCCYAATAACTCACGAGCCGGCTCGACTCACTTACACCCCTATTCAGGTCCTTCAAGATCATAGTCAATTTTTATATTGTCAAATSACTTCTAATTTTTGGCCTAAACCTCTCTTAATCACTTGTATTTATGCTGGTCATACTATAATTGTTAGGCATATCTTGTGGGATCAATTGATTAATATTTCTGTTGCTTCTTCTGGTTTTGTCCTTGGTTAATTGGAGGGGATTTCAATTCTCTTTTACATATTGAGGATATTCAGGGGGTATTTCTAAAAGTGATTTAAATGAAAATAATGGAAATGAGGGTTTAGGGTGTTCGGTTCGTCTCCACGATTAATCGATTTTCGCCGAGCACTTAGTCCATAATTTGAGGTTGTCAATCCCAAATGTCGATCAAGTATTGGGGTCGTCAATCCCAATTCTCAAAAAATTCTGATTAATGGTTCTAAACGAACCCAAACCCTAAACCTGTATCTACTAAACTAATTGCATCAAATTAAGCTCACAATTAAAATACAATTCATGGAGGGAAAATCAAGCATTTCAAATTAGAATTGGTCAAAAGGCATTAAATTAAAAAGAAGTCAAATTACCAAAGAGGAAATCTTCACACATCTTTCAAGAGCCAAAAGTTTGTCTAACTAAAAGAAGTAAAAAGCTTGAAAAGAGCATTAATGGAGTTTTGCAAGGAATGAAGAACTACAAGCTAGAAAATGAAAATGAGATAATTGAAATGCAAAGAACAACAACATAAGCTTAGATTTAACAACCAACACACAACATTAACAACTAATCAATAACAATACATAAAAGTAAAGGGAAAGGGAAAGAAAACTACCAATTTCATTGAACACCAAAAGCTCTAAATCCAAATTACAACCTTCAAAATCAACCAAATCTTCAATACAACAAAGAGAAATAAGTGAAGGAGATTGTCACCCTCTCCAACACTTGCCAACTAAAACTAACCTAACTAAACTAACTACTAAGCTAACTAAACTACATTAACTAAGGATTTAAATTAGGGTTTATTTTTGCAAGGAAAAGTAAAGGCTTAGAGGAGATGGAGCAAGCCCTAAAACCACCAAGGAAAGGTTGTTGGATAAGGTTGAGGGCTGGGCTTATTTATACAAAAAATGCCGGGGCAAAATCATCAAAAAGGACCAAAATCACGAGCTGCACTGCGACTCAGTTGATCGACTGAGGAGCAGTCGATCGACTGGCAGTCGATCGACTACTTTGCCCAAATTTCAACTTACTGCCGAGCAGTCGATCAGTCAGTCAATCTGGAGAGTTCCAGTCGATCGACTGGTTCGGCTACTCCCGGCTCGATTTTCTCGTTTCCGCTTTAAACGTCCGCCGGTTGTCGCTCCTCGTTCGCGCTGTGTTCCCTTGCTTTGCTCGTTCCAATCCGAGTCGAGTGGGATGCTCCGAGCGTGCGCGGGACCCGCTTGTCATCCTACGGCCAAAAATACGAAAAAGGTTAAAAATGTACCAAAAACTACTAAAAACCGCCACAAAAGATATAAAAACCTAAAACTAACAAAATAGGCCAAAACGACTCCTAAAACCCGAAATGCAAGCAAAACACACGCGAATGCGACACAAAAAGGTAACAAAAAAAGTGTACAAAAAAGTACAAATCAACCACCCCACATTTAGAATGATTGCTTGTCCTCAAGCAATACTAATCTAGAATTACAAAACTACCCCCGGGTGATCCTAACCTAAATGCACAAAAACCTAATTTGAGGCATTGTATGCTTAAATGCTCGTTATCTCGGCTAAAAGGACGACAAAGATGTCTTGACAAAGAAAGTTTAGATCAACTCCCGAAACCTAAAAGTACTAGGTAAACCCTCCAAGTCGGTCCCCTCGTCCTTGCCCCGGCTAAGATCTATCCACGGTCGAACCGTTAATCGGCTCCCTACTAGCCCCAATCGTCTACAACTCTCTTAAACAAACAAAATCTAAAAAGGAGAAAGAGGAAACGTGCAAGAGTTGCACGTTTTATTACTTAATAACTACAAGGATTTATAACTTATTCTTGTTTATTCATCAACATTTTTTTTCTTTTCTTTTTTTTTTCTTTTTTTTCTTTTTCTTCTTCTTCTTTTCTTCTTCTTCTTCTTCTTCTTCTCTTTTTTTTTTTTTTTTGTTGGTACCCAAGGAGAAAAGGTATTAAAGTACAAGATATATACACTCTTGGAGAGGATGAGGAAGTTATGCCGATTTTGGAGGATGTGGAGTTAATCGATCCTCTTTTGCCGCCACCTGATGCTTTGTTGCTACTTGATCAAGTGGAGGTGGAAGAGGTACTGGGGGATGTGTTGGATCCTACTCTCTCGTGGCCCGACTACGACTACTTCTAAAGTCGAGAGAGAGGAGATGAAGGTCGGGGAGACGAAGGAGTACGTCGACCCGTTTTGGGATGATCATGTTTGGGTGGTCGACTACTCCCTCTTCCGACCCCCAAAGCAAGCCCGCTCTTTTGTTGCTTTGACCTACCGGCTTGCTCGACTTGCCCGCCTTGGTGAACTTTGTCACCCGGTGTTTCTACTCGAGGAACACCAAGGCGTGGCACGATCGCCACCTCTTCTTGGATCCCGGATAGCGTCTTTTGTATAATCGTCGAGCTATAGACGTTAATGTAGCGATTATTGGGAGGCAACCCAATTTCTTTTTAAAAGAGAGAGAGAGAGAGAAAATCCAAAAAAAAAAAAGAAAGAAAATTAAAAAAAAACTTTTTATTCGTATTTTGTTTTTGCAACTCCCCGTTTGTTCATTTCTTGTAGGTTGCTTGTCTTGAATCCCAGAGAGGACCTTATGCACGACCACATCAACATAAGCTCGGAGATAGGGGCGTTTCCTTTTCCCTTACACTTTTTACCGCATTTTTCTAACTTAATATGCAATGAGGACATTGCTAGGTTTTAAGTGTGGGGTGGTGGTTAGGGTTTCGTCTTAGGATTTTCAAGTTGATGCATGCTTGCTTGTGTTAATTTGAGTAGCATGTGTGTTATTTTTGCTTGGAACCTTGGCGAAATGACGTGGTTTTGATGATTTGGTTAAGGAGTTTAGATTGTCGATCGGATGTAGTGGACTTAGGTGGCTTAACTCATTGGGAAATTTGTTCGGCTTTAGCTTCGTGCTATCCTTGTGCTCAATATAGAACTAATGCCTCAACTAGCCTAGTCGTCAAATACTCTCTATAGGATTTTTGTGTTGTATTTTGGTCGTCAATTGCTCCATGTGCTCGATCGAAAACATTATAAGTTGCTAGTAGTAACGTATGATCGGAGTTATTGATTTCTCTTTCCTCTTTGTATATATCTTGTACTTTAATACCTTTTCTCCTTGGGTACCAACAAAAAAAAAAAAAAAAGAAGAAGAAGAAGAAGAAGAAGAAGAAGAAGAAGAAGAAAAAGAAAAAAAAAAGAAAAAGAAAAAGAAAAAGAAAAAAAATGTTGATGAATAAACAAGAATAAGTTATAAATCCTTGTAGTTATTAAGTAATAAAACGTGCAACTCTTGCACGTTTCCTCTTTCTCCTTTTTAGATTTTGTTTGTTTAAGAGAGTTGTAGACGATTGGGGCTAGTAGGGAGCCGATTAACGGTTCGACAAAAGTACAAATCAACCACCCCACATTTAGAATGATTGCTTGTCCTCAAGCAATACTAATCTAGAATTACAAAACTACCCCCGGGTGATCCTAACCTAATGCACAAAAACCTAATTTGAGGCATTGTATGCTTAAATGCTCGTTAGCTCGGCTAAAAGGACGACAAAGATGTCTTGACAAAGAAAGTTTAGATCAACTCCCGAAACCTAAAAGTACTAGGTAACCCTCCAAGTCGGTCCCCTCGTCCTTGCCCCGGCTAAGATCTATCCACG
>BMAC01007854.1:0-10314 GCA_014905375.1 Phtheirospermum japonicum
TTTCCGTCGTCTTATGTGGTTGCTGTCTGGTTTGTTTTGTGCACAATTCAGTGTCAGTTTGTGCACATTAGTGTGTTCCCTTGTGCACGTCCGTGCTGAATGGTATCTTGCACGTGTCGTGACTTCTTAAAAAAACCTGTTCTTGTCATCGTCTGACGTGGTTGCTATCTGATTTGTTTTGTGCACAATTCAGTGTCAGTTTGTGCACATTAGTGTGTTCCCTTGTGCACGTCCGTGCTGAATGGTGTTTTGCACATGTCGTGAAGTATTAAAAAATATGTGCTTGTTGTCGTCTAATGTGGTTACTGTCTGATCTGTTTTGTGCACAACTCAGTGTTAGTTTGTGCACATTAGTGTGTTCCCTTTTGCACGTCCGTGCTGAATGGTGTTTTGCACGTGTCGTAAAATCTTAAAAAAATCTGTTCTTGTCGTTGTCTGATATGGTTGCTGTCTGATTTGTTTTGTGCACAACTCAGTATTAGTTTGTGCACATTAGTGTGTTCCCTTGTGCACGTCCGTGCTGAATGGTATTTTGCACGTGTTGTGAAGTCTTAAAGAAATCTGTGCGTGTCATCGTCTGATGTGATTGCTGTCTGATTTGTATTGTGCACAATTCAGTGTCAGTTTGTGCACATTAGTGTGTTCCCTTGTGCACGTCCATGCTGAATGGTGTTTTGCACGTGTCGTGAGGTCTTAAAAAAAATCTGTGCATGTTATCGTCTGATGTGGTAGTCGTGTGATTTATTTTGTTCACAATTCAGTGTCCGTTTGTGCACATTAATGTATTTCCTTGTGCATGTTCTTACTGAATGGTGTTTTGCACGTGTCATGAAATCTTAAAAAAATCTGTACATGTCGTCGTCTGATGTGGTTGCCGTCTGATTTATTTCGTGCACAATTCAGTGTCCGTTTGTGCACATTAATGTGTTCTCTTGTGCACGTCTGTACTGAATGGTGTTTTGCACTGTGTCGTGAAGTCTTACAAAATCTGTACATGTCGTCGTCTGATGTGGTTGCCATCTGATTTATTTTGTGCACAATTCAGTGTCAGTTTGTGCACATTAGTGTGTTCCCTTGTTCAAGTCCATACTGAATGATTTTTTGCTCGTGTCGTGAAGTCTTAAAAAATCCTGTACATGTCGTAGTCTGATGTGGTTGCCGTCTGATTTATTTTGTGCACAATTCAGTGTCAGTTTGTGCACATTAGTGTGTTCCCTTGTGTACGTCTGTGCAGTAGCAAAATGGTGTTTGCACTTGTTATGATTAAAAATTTATGCACGCGTTGTCATCTGATGTGGTTGTCATCTGATGCTAGTGTGGTTTGTTTGTGCGCAAATAATTATCAGTTTGTGCACATTAATATGGTGTTTGCACCTTTCAATAGGATTGAAAACCACAAATAAATGTTACATTTGTAGCTGTATTGATAACTACTAAATACGCTGATTGTCACTCGAGTAATTCAAAAAGGCAATGGTGCATGAGCCAAGATGTATCATTACTTCAAAGATATTCAAAAATTTATTTTCTGATTTTTGTGTGTTCTTACCTCGAAATTTTACTTGGTAAATTGCACATTTCTGATTTTACTTTGCACATTGTAATTTGCAGGTGATTTGAGGAAGGAAGTAAAAATGGGACCAATTGGCATATATCAAGACCTAGCCTTAATATTATTTTCTTATTTTTATTTTATTAATTTAGCAAATTCGGTTCTGCACAAGTAAGTGTCAATTTGTGCACAACAATGTAATGAATTTTGCACAATAGTGAAATAAATTGTGCACAATATGTCACGGGTGCAGACGCTCTTGCACTCTTGGTTCTAGTGTTTCATGAAAACTTATTTAATTTTTTGGTCTTTCGGTACTAATTATGAGATTGAGGTGAAGGCTCTGTTTGCAAAATCATAATATGATCTAGCAATATCAATTTAACTTTATTTTAAAATCAAAATAAATATTACAACATTAGTTACAGGATGTGCATAATAGTGCCATAAGACCTGCACAATAATTTTAGCACGACGTGTGGCCTTATTTTTATTAGCAACATGTTTTTTACGATAATTTTTTTCTCTTTTTCCATAACTTATTTTGCTAATGTTTTAACTCAAAACAATTGGCAGAATATTGCCAAATATTATTATAAAATGAAGTCTAAGGTCATTTCATATTCTTCATATTATAGCATTACTTATTCCTGGCCTTATAGTGGAGTATGTTTTGGCATTCTTACTACTGTTCTGAGAGTGCTCAAGCAGGGAGATGATGTTTTAGTGACCCCATATATATTCTATGTTTTTCAACCACCTTTTATGTTTGTACATGCCTTTATAAGTCAAAAGTCAAAAAGAACATAACTTTATGATACAACTTTTTTTTAAATGTTTTTTTTTTTCACATTTTCCAATTTAAATGTGATCAGTGATGCCTTGCTTCATTTGAGAAGACAACAGATCACCTTTTCAGTGCTTCTGTGAATGGTAGAGTGGATAGGATCGAAGGAGATAGTTAATGCATCATTGTGGGCAGAATATTGCCTAATATCATTATAACATGAAGATCACCTTTTCAAAATAATCGGAGATCACCTTTTCAAAACAATTGGCAGAATATTGCCAAATATCATTATAACATGAAGTCCTAAGATCATATTGCTAATATCATTAGCAATTGTCACAACGTAAAACAACAGTTGTGATCAAACTAAATAAATAATCCAAAAATGGTCAACAAAATTCATATGTTATGAACAAACCAATGCCAACTTTGCAGCTCTATAAATTACTATCTACAAACATATACATCACTACAAAAAATTAACAAGAAAATCTCAAAAAACAACTTAAAGCTAGCACTACCAACACAATAATTTTACACCTCTACTATATTAATATACCATTACAACTCCCAAATAATCGCACCGCACATTGAGCTGGCCGTCAACTGGACTTGGCGTACTCTGTTTACTTTCTTATCTTGCTCACCTATGTTACAATTGTCCGACATATTTTACTTATAGATGCTCCAGTAGCCCTTGACCCCCGATGTCGTTTATTCCCATCGACCTGCCACTTTGCCGTTCATAGCTGATTTGTATTCCACCTCTGTACACAACAATATCTTCAGCAAGAACCACACATTAAAGTAGCCTACAATAACACACGAAATAAGCAATGATGCCTACACTAACAGTCAACAACATAGTTTTTCAAATATAGAACTTAAAAAAAAAGCATTTCATTCCAGTTTTTTCTACTTAAACAAGTATTTCTACAGACACCAAACAAAAAAATGTGCAAAATAACTCACATTGTTGTGCACAATAATGTGAAATAATGTGCAGACATATTGTTTTAACATTGTAATCATTTTCTCCAAATTATTTTCCTTGTCGTTTTTGTCCACATAAAATTATTTTTAATTTATTGCAGAAGGATGCATTTTCAAAGTTTCTAAGATGACAAAACACGGCCCACTACGCCAATGTGGTTTCAAAACTTGAACCACACTTTCTCGAGATACCATGCATAACGGGGGTAGAAAACATGGATTCGGGTGTTTTGACCATGAGACACATGGAGATATATGTGGGGGCTGGATTGAAGGCCAACTGGGTGTGTGAAATTAGAAGCGGACATAAAAAAAATAGTTAAATTGTATCCGTAAGAAGCATTGCCACACCCTTGGCATGCGCAGAGATAAACAATTTGAAGGATGTAAACATGAAAGTTGCGAAACAGTATCTCCCAATTTACAAGGCAAAGAAACTAGAACGAAAGGCTGAATTGAAGAAGTGATCTGCATGGCGATGATTTTTTTTTTTTGTTTGGTGTCTGTAGAATAACTTGTTTAAGTAGAAAAAAACTGGAATGAAATGCTTTTTTTTTAAGTTCTATATTTGAAAAACTATGTTGTTGACTGTTAGTGTAGGCATCATTGCTTATTTCGTGTGTTATTGTAGGCTACTTTAATGTGTGGTTCTTGCTGAAGATATTGTTGTGTACAGAGGTGGAATACAAATCAGCTATGAACGGCAAAGTGGCAGGTCGATGGGAATAAACGACATCGGGGGTCCAAGGGCTGCTGGAGCATCTATAAGTAAATGAGAATATGTCGGACAATGGTAACATAGGTGAGCAAGATAAGAAAGTAGACAGAGTGCGCCAAGTCCAGTTGACGGCCAGCTCAATGTGCGGTGCGATTATTTGGGAGTTGTAATGGTATATTAATATAGTAGAGGTGTAAAATTATTGTGTTGGTAGTGCTAGCTTTAAGTTTTTTTTGAGATTTTTTTGTTAATTTTTTGTAGTGATGTATATGTTTGTAGATAGTAATTTATAGTGCTGCAAAGTTGGCATTGGTTTGTTCATAACATATGAATTTTGATGACCATTTTTGGATTATTTATTTAGTTTGATCACAACTGTTGTTTTACGTTGTGACAATTGCTAATGATATTAGCAATATGATCTTAGGGACTTTCATGTTATAATGATATTTGGCAATATTCTGCCAATTGTTTTGAAAAGGTGATCTCCGATTATTTTGAAAAGGTGATCTTCATGTTATAATGATATTTGGCAATATTCTGCCCACAATGATGCATTCACTATCTCCTTCGATCCTATCCACTCTACCATTCACAGAAGCACTGAAAAGGTGATCTGCTGTCTTCTCAAATGAAGCAAGGCATCACTGGTCACATTTAAATTGGAAAATGTGAAAAAAAAAAACATTTAAAAAAAGTTGTATCATAAAATTATGTTCTTTTTGACTTTTGACTTATAAAGGCATGTACAAACATAAAAGGTGGTTGAAAAACATAGAATATATATGGGGTCACTAAAACATCATCTCCCTGCTTGAGCACTCTCAGAACAGTAGTAAGAATGCCAAAACATACTCCACTATAAGGCCAGGAATAAGTAATGCTATAATATGAAGAATATGAAATGACCTTAGACTTCATTTTATAATAATATTTGGCAATATTCTGCCAATTGTTTTGAGTTAAAACATTAGCAAAATAAGTTATGGAAAAAGAGAAAAAAATTATCGTAAAAAACATGTTGCTAATAAAAATAAGGCCACACGTCGTGCTAAAATTATTGTGCAGGTCTTATGGCACTATTATGCACATCCTGTAACTAATGTTGTAATATTTATTTTGATTTTAAACGATTTTTTTTTTCTGTTTTCTACGATTTGATTTTGCTTGCACACCAATGGCTTCGAGTTTGGACGAATTAGGTAATATTTCTTTTAAATTAGGTCAATTCATCTAATTATAACAGTGCATCTGATTTACAAACTCGTCTGATGTGCGTTTGGGCTAATTGTTGTCTATTTTGTGCACAACTCAGTGTCAATTTGTGCACATTAGTGTGTTCCCTTGTGCACGTCCGTGCTGAATGGTGTTTTGCACGTGTCGTGACGTCTTAAAAAAATCTGTTATTTTCCGTCGTCTTATGTGGTTGCTGTCTGGTTTGTTTTGTGCACAACTCAGTGTCAGTTTGTGCACATTAGTGTGTTCCCTTGTGCACGTCCGTGCTGAATGGTGTTTTGCACGTGTCCGTGAAGTCTTAAAAAAATCTGTGCTTGTCGTCGTCTAATGTGGTTACTGTCTGATTTGTTTTGTGCACAACTCAGTGTCAGTTTGTGCACATTAGTGTGTTCCCTTGTGCACGTCCGTGCTGAATGGTGTTTTGCACGTGTCGTGAAGTCTTAAAAAAATCTGTTCTTTGTCGTCGTCTGATGTGGTTGCTGTCTGATTTGTTTTGTGCACAATTCAGTGTCAGTTTGTGCACATTAGTGTGTTCCCTTGTGCACGTCCGTGGCTGAATGGTGTTTTGCACGTGTCGTGAAGTCTTAAAGAAATCTGTGCGTGTCGTCGTCTGATGTGATTGCTGTCTGATTTGTATTGTGCACAATTCAGTGTCAGTTTGTGCACATTAGTGTGTTCCCTTGTGCACGTCCGTGCTGAATGGTGTTTTGCACGTGTCGTGAAGTCTTAAAAAAATTCTGTGCATGTTGTCGTCTGATGTGGTTGTCGTGTGATTTGTTTTGTGCACAATTCAGTGTCCGTTTGTGCACATTAATGTGTTTCCTTGTGCACGTTCTTGCTGAATGGTGTTTTGCACGTGTCATGAAATCTTAAAAAAATCTGTACATGTCGTCGTCTGATGTGGTTGCCGTCTGATTTATTTCGTGCACAATTCAGTGTCCGTTTGTGGCACATTAATGTGTTTCTCTTGTGCACGTCCGTACTGAATGGTGTTTTTGCACTGTGTCGTGAAGTCTTAAAAAAATCTGTACATGTCGTCGTCTGATGTGGTTGCCGTCTGATTTATTTTGTGCACAATTCAGTGTCAGTTTGTGCACATTAGTGTGTTCCCTTGTGTACGTCTGTGCAGTAGCAAAATGGTGTTTGCACTTGTTATGATTAAAAAATTATGCACGCGTTGTCGTCTGATGTGGTTGTCATCTGATGCTAGTGTGATTTGTTTGTGCGCAAATAATTGTCAGTTTTGTGCACATTAATATGGTGTTTGCACCTTTCAATAGGATTGAAAACCACAAATAAATGTTACATTTGTAGCTGTATTGATAACTACTAAATACGCTGATTGTCACTCGAGTAATTCAAAAAGGCAATGGTGCATGAGCCAAGATGTATCATTACTTCAAAGATATTCAAAAATTTATTTTCTGATTTTTGTGTGTTCTTACCTCGAAATTTTACTTGGTAAATTGCACATTTCTGATTTTACTTTGCACATTGTAATTTGCAGGTGATTTGAGGAAGGAAGTAAAAATGGGACCAATTGGCATATATCAAGACCTAGCCTTAATATTATTTTCTTATTTTTATTTTATTAATTTAGCAAATTCGGTTCTGCACAAGTAAGTGTCAATTTGTGCACAACAATGTAATGAATTTTTGCACAATAGTGAAATAAATTGTGCACAATATGTCACGGGTGCAGACGCTCTTGCACTCTTGGTTCTAGTGTTTCATGAAAACTTATTTAATTTTTTGGTCTTTCGGTACTAATTATGAGATTGAGGTGAAGGCTCTGTTTGCAAAATCATAATATGATCTAGCAATATCAATTTAA
This sequence comes from Phtheirospermum japonicum, assembly GCA_014905375.1. Lineage (NCBI taxonomy): Eukaryota > Viridiplantae > Streptophyta > Magnoliopsida > Lamiales > Orobanchaceae > Phtheirospermum > Phtheirospermum japonicum. The sequence continues at coordinate 7,124 of BMAC01007854.1, forward strand.
CTTTATTTTAAAATCAAAATAAATATTACAACATTAGTTTACAGGATGTGCATAATAGTGCCATAAGACCTGCACAATAATTTTAGCACGACGTGTGGCCTTATTTTTATTAGCAACATGTTTTTTACGATAATTTTTTTCTCTTTTTCCATAACTTATTTTGCTAATGTTTTAACTCAAAACAATTGGCAGAATATTGCCAAATATTATTATAAAATGAAGTCTAAGGTCATTTCATATTCTTCATATTATAGCATTACTTATTCCTGGCCTTATAGTGGAGTATGTTTTGGCATTCTTACTACTGTTCTGAGAGTGCTCAAGCAGGGAGATGATGTTTTAGTGACCCCATATATATTCTATGTTTTTCAACCACCTTTTATGTTTGTACATGCCTTTATAAGTCAAAAGTCAAAAAGAACATAACTTTATGATACAACTTTTTTTAAATGTTTTTTTTTTTCACATTTTTCCAATTTAAATGTGATCAGTGATGCCTTGCTTCATTTGAGAAGACAACAGATCACCTTTTCAGTGCTTCTGTGAATGGTAGAGTGGATAGGATCGAAGGAGATAGTTAATGCATCATTGTGGGCAGAATATTGCCTAATATCATTATAACATGAAGATCACCTTTTCAAAATAATCGGAGATCACCTTTTCAAAACAATTGGCAGAATATTGCCAAATATCATTATAACATGAAGTCCTAAGATCATATTGCTAATATCATTAGCAATTGTCACAACGTAAAACAACAGTTGTGATCAAACTAAATAAAATAATCCAAAAATGGTCAACAAAATTCATATGTTATGAACAAACCAATGCCAACTTTGCAGCTCTATAAATTACTATCTACAAACATATACATCACTACAAAAAATTAACAAGAAAATCTCAAAAAAAACTTAAAGCTAGCACTACCAACACAATAATTTTACACCTCTACTATATTAATATACCATTACAACTCCCAAATAATCGCACCGCACATTGAGCTGGCCGTCAACTGGACTTGGCGTACTCTGTTTACTTTCTTATCTTGCTCACCTATGTTACAATTGTCCGACATATTTTACTTATAGATGCTCCAGTAGCCCTTGACCCCCGATGTCGTTTATTCCCATCGACCTGCCACTTTGCCGTTCATAGCTGATTTGTATTCCACCTCTGTACACAACAATATCTTCAGCAAGAACCACACATTAAAGTAGCCTACAATAACACACGAAATAAGCAATGATGCCCTACACTAACAGTCAACAACATAGTTTTTCAAATATAGAACTTAAAAAAAAAGCATTTCATTCCAGTTTTTTCTACTTAAACAAGTATTTCTACAGACACAAACAAAAAAAAAAAAAAAATCATCGCCATGCAGATCACTTCTTCAATTCAGCCTTTCGTTCTAGTTTCTTTGCCTTGTAAATTGGGAGATACTGTTTCGCAACTTTCATGTTTACATCCTTCAAATTGTTTATCTCTGCGCATGCCAAGGGTGTGGCAATGCTTCTTACGGATACAATTTAACTATTTTTTTTATGTCCGCTTCTAATTTCACACACCCAGTTGGCCTTCAATCCAGCCCCCACATATATCTCCATGTGTCTCATGGTCAAAACACCCGAATCCATGTTTTCTACCCCCGTTATGCATGGTATCTCGAGAAAGTGTGGTTCAAGTTTTGAAACCACATTGGCGTAGTGGGCCGTGTTTTGTCATCTTAGAAACTTTGAAAATGCATCCTTCTGCAATAAATAAAAATAATTTTATGTGGACAAAAACGACAAGGAAAATAATTTGGAGAAAATGATTACAATGTTAAAACAATATGTCTGCACATTATTTCACATTATTGTGCACAACAATGTGAGTTATTTTGCACATTAACAAATTGTTGCATAATAAAAAACCAAAAACACTCTTAAGTCATTTTATTATATATTATTATTATTAGGGAAATAAAGAGACAGAAACAACAATATATAATTATGATGCAATAAGTAAATACTTTAAAATTTTGTCTTACCAAAGTATTAGCATATTTTTTATATATTTTTGCATTCACATCATTTGGTGCAGTGATTTCAAGTATATCAAATCGCTTGACCTTGATTGAAAAACACATGACATAAGAGTAGTTTCCAGTGTGCACGGGGAATGAAAAACTACAAAAAAAATATTTAAAAAACTAAATTGAAAAATAGTATAATGATATTGAATAACGTATTTACTAATTGTAAATTCCAATACAAGATAATGTAACAACATTAACGTAATGATATTTTGAAAATAAAATCATTACAAAATTCAACAACCCAAATTATTCAAACTAGAACATTACAATTGAAAAATAATTTCAAATTCATATTTTCTACCCTTATTGTGCATAACATCTCCATAAAATGTGATTTCAAGTTTAACAACCACATTGGTGTAGTGGGGCCATATTTTATACTTTTAGAAACCTTTAAAATGCATATTTATGAAATATATATATATATATATATATATATATATGGAGAAAAACGACAAGAAAAAACTGCAGGCACAAAAACTGTATATGATGCACATTAATAAGTAATAATTTGCACAATAATAAAGAACTCATGTGCACATTAATAAAAATTCTTTTTCAGAGGGTGACATAAACAAGAAAAATATACAACATATATACAAGGAAAAATATTTTGCACAGAATCCGTATACGATGCACATTAATAAGCAATGCATTGAACACTAATAAGAATTATTTTGCACATTAATAAGTTATACATTGCACATTACTAAGTAATACACTGTCCAATAATTAAAAATTACACAAGCACACAACACAGGAAGTAAAGATCCGACATTCATTGCAGAAAATTAAAGTTTCAAAAGGACTAGCTTAAGTTTGGAGGTCAGTTTACAGGATTCTCAAATTTAGCAAGAATCAACAATTTTTAGAAAACTTTGTGTTATGAGTGTGAGTTCGGAGGTGATCGGAGAGGCTGGAATTGGCAAGGTTGAAGGCAGGGTCGGGCGAATTGAAGTGGAAGGAATTGAAATTGATTCTGAGAAGAGAGAAACGGGTAAGTATAGAGATAAGGCAAAGGAGGAACGGCGGTTTGGGTCGTCAGGTTAAAGGGTTTGGTACCGGTTAGTAAGCAACGGATTGTGGGCTGCTCTTGCTGGGCTACTATTAA
>BMAC01007892.1:0-10999 GCA_014905375.1 Phtheirospermum japonicum
ATATGTATATATGTTACCTATGATTATATGCATGATGTTATATGCAATATTGACAAACATGAAATTTTGCAATACATTAATAATATTCATAGACTACATAATATATTAGTATCCATGCTCTTATATGATTTCTAATTTAGAAATAATAAATAAAGTTATTTACATGATTAGATGAGAGATTGATCATGATTTTGCCAATATTTTTAGTTCATAATGAATTTCGATGAATTGATTAATTTCATATATGTTGATCATGAATTTCGATGAATTGATAGATTCATGTTTGTTGATCATTTAGATGATTTGATAGATTCATGTATGTTGTAATTCTATTCAAGCTCATTTATAAGCAACTTTCAATATGTATCATTGATTGTATATTTGAATATTTTCATGATAATGAAAGTTCATGAACGATAAAGAATTGTGTAAATAAGTCTTTTGATAAAGTATATTCACATGATATCAAAAAAATAAAATAATAATAATAAATTATGACATACTTCAAATTCATTATCTAAAGAAATTGATTAAACTAACTCAATCTAAATACAAATTAATATACTCAAAAGCAATTGAGTACTACCATCATTGTTTGATGTGGGAACTAAAAGAACTATAATTCCACATTAATATCATCCAAACCCCTAATTGACAAATGATCGTCCAAACTTAGTCATAGTCAATTCTCTAATGAACTTGAGAATTCATATTAACCCCAAATCTTATATTGGAAACATATGTAATTTCAGAATCTCAATAAACTTTAGGATGTACTCTAAATGAATTTTGAGAATTTTATAAAACACTACTTCCAAGCCTAAGAGTTTCGTGAAAAGAAATTGGTTTGATTACTAAAAAGGGTCAATGACTTTGATATGTTGCGACTAAATACATGTCTTACCATATGTGAAAAAGAAAGTCACTTTAAATGACAATAAGTATTGAGAATATACGATCTCACTCTATTTTTTTCCACTTGAGCAAACATACAGATGCACTTGTATGATATTAATTATAATAATAAGTCATTCAGAGATATGACATTATTTTTCATAATACCAATGTTAGACCTCTGGATAAAGAAACTTCTTGAGGCTAACTAGAATCGATATGAATAGTGGAAATAACCTCAAAGTAAAGGGAAAGAGACATGTTGATCCCTATCTATGTGGGAATAATGAACCACAGGTAAGATATGTAAAAGTTTGTGATATTTATTAGTCATGGTAGAAGTCATGAAGGTTCCCCCAATAACCTTTCTTAGTCAATGGATATCCTCTATTTTAATTGATGAAATTTGTTTGTTTCTTACTTTACAAAAGAACTTGTGAAAGTATAATCAATCATTCACATTAGACTATTGTATTTGGTCTTAAAATTTATTTTGAGTTAGATTTATGTGATGTGGCATGATTTAATTATTTTTGGCTTATTGGTAAAATTTGGGTTTCATTCTAAAGCATTGAATGTAATTGAGTTTATTTACCACACATTCACATACAAGGCTCATGATCAAATTATTAGATATAACGTAACATATCTAGTAAATAATATAATATATTATAAACATGCATAAAAATACATACCATGCCACATATACATATTGCCAAATATTTATTAGTTGCATTTAATAAATAATAGGTAATAGGGTAATTCGAGAAGTCATGATTCTTTCCCAAATTTGGTATTTAGGTTTCGGATTATGAAAAACTTCAAATCCGATCTCCACCGTACAGATTCGACATATACATGTGTTAAATGATATATCCAAAATAMATTTTCATCCAACGGTTATATTGTGCGTAATTGAATTTTAAAAAGAAGTTGGGCAGACAGTTCCGAGAAACAGGATCAGCTCTGTTCGAAATTCATTATCGGACACTTCAGACTTGATATTCCAATCTCCACCGTTCATATGGAACCTGTATATGTTTGGACTAACATATCCAAAATTTGACTTGATCCAACGGTCCGATTGTGATAAATCGTATTTTGGAAAATTCTGCACAGAAAATTATGAAAGCAGAATCTGCTTTGTTCGAAAATTTATATAAATTGTCTCGTATCTACGAATCCAATCTCCACCGTTCATAATGTAATTCAAAACGTCTGAAAGGTCCTGTAAAATTTTGAGGTCGATCCAACGGTTGAAACTCGATAAACCTATTTTTCAAACATACAACGTAGTTGGGTTTTCGACCTACGAAAATTGTATAATTGTTGTTTTGGTTATGGAGCTCTCGATCACTCTCAATAGGTTAGAGTCGTGCTGATAACGTGTAAAAGGAAAAGYATAATAGAAGAAGACATAAAGGAGAGACGATGGAGACGATAGAAATTAGGGTTCTCTTATTCATCAAAGACTCCCTTTATATAGGGTATCAATTACATGTTTTCATAATACATAAAGATAACAAATACCTAAACTATCCTTCATCAGTTACTTATTGACGAAGACACACTAATTGTRTTTTTCCTTCAACAGAAATAACTTTTTGCATATTACATTATACGTCAAATTATACTTTAACTCACATGAACAATTGTTTCAAGCTCTCCCATTTAGTTAGTCGCGAAACAATCATATTAATCACTTTTATTACAAATCATTGAGTCAATCTCCTTATTTGGTCTTTGTATCAAAGACAAAGTGAAGATCTTATAATAAATTTAGGCTTTTCTAATTATCGGTATCTGTTATACTTATTTGTCAACATGTACACGAAAAGTTTATCATTAGATTATGTCATAATTCAATCACATCAATCTGTTTGAGTACAACTGAATAATCTAGTTGTATTTTAGTCGTACTTTGTTGTGCATTTTATTCTAGATATAATCTATATCAACATAATTATACAATTATTAAATAAGCCTTTAACCAATAAGAATATAATACTTGCAATATAAATTTGAAAAAATATATAAAATCAACTAAATAAATACAAAAAATCGTATTTAGATTATAAATATATATTAATTAAATTAAAACTAAAAAAGTCAAAAAAAATCATATATATTATAAATAATATAAAATAAATCCTAAACTATTTTAAAATTTAAAATATTATGAATTGTAAATAATTATTTAATAATAAGAAAAAAATAATAAAATGTTATAAAATAATAAAATACATCATAAAAGAATATGAAATATGTTAAATATATATAAGAAATATATTTCATATACAAATACTTATCACATAAACTAAAAARATTATGAAGATAGTAATAGTTTAAATAATATAAAATAAATCTTATTTCACAATAAGTATATTAAAAATAATTTAAATCCTGAATAATTATTTACTAAATCCTAAAAGTAACAAAACACACTTAAAATGCTATAAATAATAAAAAATCAGAAAATATGAATTTAGTCAAATAAATATAACATATATGTTTTAATTATAAATGGTTCTTAATAATTTCTAAAGTGAAACAGAATATAAATATAAATATTATAGTATAATAATATAAATATGAAATTATTTTGAAAAAATATAAAAATATAATAAAATTATCATGAATTTCTAAATATTTACTTTAATGGCATTCAAAGAATAAATTGGCGATAGTGATAATATAAATTAAATAAATATATAAATGTTGATTTTAAATAGTTTTTTATCTATTAAAAGTTGATAATAAAACAATAACAAAGATCAAGAAGTTATAAAATATAATAATAAATCTTAAAACATTTTAAAAAATAGAGTAATATACTTAATTAATGTTATATTATAAATAATTATCTCCTAAATCTAGAAAATAAAAAAAAATATTGTACAAATACAAAAAATACTACAAACACGGAAAAGAAATACCAAATAAATGAGGCATCGTGTTAAAATTTTAATTGAGGGCCTTTGTATTCTATTTTACTATAGTTATTTTTTTTAATTAGTCCGGTAATTGTCGAGATAGTCACTGAGTAATTAACCACCAAGTCATCGAGTCAGTTGATGAACCCGATAATAAATTAAAATTTATATATAGATTTCAGTTTATACGAAAGTAATTATATAACCAAGAGTAATAAATCATTTATTTGTGTATTTCTAATATTAATTACGTAAATTCATAATAATTAGTCACAAATTATTAATATACATACCTTCATAAATAATTATTTAGTTACGATTTTAAAATAATGTATTGCATTTTTTATATTATACGATTATAWAWTCATTTTTTTGTTCTGCTCACATATAATTTTGTTTTCAAATTAAATCAAATAATTGTATAAAGTTATTTACCTTTTCATAATATAATTCTTTAACCGTTTTTTTTAAAGGTGTCATTGTCAAGTTTGTGACACGTATATGGTCAAAGTTTGAGTCATCTGAGTTTTACTTGAATCACATATAGAAAATTGAAAATATGACGCTATTAGGTTTGTCCTCGTATCACATAGTCTAATCAACAAATAACCTTATGGAAGAAAGACAAGTTCTGGTTAATGATTATAATTTTTCTTTATGTCTTCGTTGCATTAATTTTCTAGTTGTACTCATACTATCCTTTTTTTTTTAGTTAACATAATTATTAAATAATTTTTTAAAATCAAATTATAGATTTTTATATTATTCAYTCATATTTAATTTTATAATATTAGCAATTTTTTGGTTTTTTTCTATTTTTTTATTTATTAAATAACTATTTGTTATTTAATTATAAGTTATTAAATTTTATTTATAATAAAACAAATTTATTTGATATCATGTGACATATTTATATTTTGGTTTTACTTTTTCGGATTTTCCAGATTTATAAACTAATTATTTTTTACTTATTTACATATTATATCTTATATATTTATATWTTTTTTTTCAGATTTCTTATATACACACACACASAGACAAAAWTTTTTAGTTGCTATTATTATTTTTTAATTTAATTTATACTTTTATCGATTCTTTTTATTTTATTTTATATTTATTTAATAATTTTATAGAGTCTAATTATGAATTTCTTTGAGTTAATTTAACTTATTCTATGAATTTTATCTTTAATTTTTTTTATTGTTGAATTTTTGGTTTTGTTTCATATTTATTAAATAAATATTTATAGTTTAATTATAAATTCTTATATATTATCTATATGATTTTATTAATATTTTCAATTTTATTTAAAGTATTTGAAAAAAACATTATGTTTTACTTTTGCTTTTTATGGGTTTTCAAATATATTAACTAATTATTTACATATATTTATAAATTTATTTTAAATATTTTTTATATTTTATGTTTTATTCAAAAGAAATTATATTATTTTTAGTTTTCTCAAATTTTATTTGTTATTATACATAATTCTTCTATGTATTTAATAATTTCTTTACTTAAATCATAATCTTCAAAATAATATTTACATAAATAATTATATAAATAATAAATATTTATACTACAAATAGTAAGTAAAATGGCCGGGAAAATTTTGAGATATATTATTAGAAACGTTGGCCTTTTTATATATATATATAGATATCCCAATCTTGATAATCATTAGTCGTGGCTATTTTAAGAGTAATGTTTTATCAATGACATCTCACCATATCAATGACAATATTAACTCTACGGGAACATTTATATGAATAATCACAAACAATCAAAATAATAATTCAATAAACGAAATACCATATATATTACAATATATATAATAATTGTGATCAAGTATAATTTCTTTAAATCTGATTGTCTCTAGGACATTTATACTTTCAATAACTCCACTTTTCATGAATTTGCTTATGGAGCATATACATTGGCATGTGCAAGTGCATACATGAGCCATGGTCATGTAAGAGAGTTTATTAAAGTAGAAAAAGATAGTTTTGACCATTGTTTGTGCATCGAGGCATGTGAGACATTACCTAAGGTATGTGCGACATGCTTTTATGTTATACTGAGCCCGTGCCAGGTGAGATATTAGTTCGGGTATGTGAGACATTCAGACTGGCTACAATTCTAGTGCCATGTGATACGTTACTTCGGGTATGTGAGACATTGGGACTAGGTACCATAATGATTGATTTATAATGAGCTCTTTCCGGTGCACTACAGGTAGGTCAAGGGCCCAATAAGAAGAAGGATTTTAAGAAATGGTTTACGCCATTAGAATGATAAGTCAAGAATGAGTTGCATTTATTTATGATATTCAATGAACATGCATGATTTCTGCTTACTGAGCTTTAGCTCATTTGGTTTATGCATTGTATGTGAGTCTGATGATATATAAGCACTAGCTGACTGAGTTATTGGAGTTCCATCATGTTTTGAGAATCCTTGTACATGAATGACGACCTGTTGGACTAAACATTGGGTTTACTTTACTTTTGGAATTTTGTAAAATAGGATGAGTAACTTTGAGGGATAATTTCATTTTTGGTACATTATGTTGGCCACTTTCCAGAAAAGGTACGTGATGTTGGCCAGCATCAAACTACATACATTAAGTTGGCAAGTTTATCAAATTTGGTACAAAAAAAGCCCAATCGGGCTTTGATACTTACATGACATGATTTAATCATTTCTTATCATTTTTAATTTAAAATTTAATTTAATTTATATATTAATTTGAAAACTAATTTCTCATCATTTTTAATTTAAAAATTAATTTAAAAATTAATTTCTTATCATTTCAAAATTAATTTAAAAATTATTGTAAAAATTATTTTCTTATCATTTTTAATTTAGAATTAATTAAAAAATTAATTTCTTATCATTTAAAATTAATTTTAAAATTAATTTAATTTAAAAATTAATATCTTATCATTTCTAATTTAAAAATTAATTTCTTATCATTTTAATTTAAATATTAATTTGAAATTAATTTCTTATCATTTAAAATTAATTCAAAAGTTAATTTAATTTAAGAATTAATTTAAAAATTAATTTCTTATAATTGTTAATTTAAAAGTTAATTTCTTATCATTTTAAAATTAATTAAAAAGTTTATTTAATTTAAAAATTAATTTCTTATCATTTTTAATTTAAAAATCAATTTCTTCTCATTTAAAGTTAATTCAAAAGTTAATTTAATTTAAAAATTAATTTCTTATAATTTTTAATTTAAAAATTAATTTCTTCTCATTTTAAAGTTAATTCAAAAGTTAATTTAATTAAAAATTAATTTCTTATCATTTTTAATTTAAAAATTAATTTTTAAATTAATTTTAAAATGATAAGAAATTAATTTTTTAATTAGTTTTTAAATTAAATATTATAAGAAATTAATTTTATATTAATTTTTAAATTAATTTTAAAATGATAAGAAATTAATTTTTAATTAAAAATGATAAGAAATTAATTTTTATATTAATTTTTAAATTAATTTTAAAATGATAAGAAATTAATTTTAAATTGAAAATGATAAGAAATCAATTTTTAAATTAATTTTTAAATTAAAAATGTAAGAAATGATTAAATCATGCCATGTAAGCATCAAAGCCCGATTGGGCTTTTTTTGTACCAAATTTGATAAATTTGCCAACTTAATGTATGTAGTTTGATGCTGGCCAACATCACGTACCTTTTTTGGAAAGTGGCCAACATAATGTACCAAAAATGAAAATTTTCCTGTGAGAAGGAGTTGGTCCAAAATCTCACATTTTTTTGTTTGAGGTTTCTCCAATTTCAAAAGATTTGCAAAATGATCCCAAAATTTTGAACTAACATCATTTTCAAAAAATAGATATTCTAAACTTTCAGATTTAAAATCAGAATAAACTGGAGGATTAAGAGTACCTGAACAGTAACCACARCAGTGACACCTTGAAGCCAAATGTATCCCCCTTTGTTGCAGTTTTGAATCCAAAGAAATCCTCCCTTGCACCAATCTCCAAAGGAAAAAAGAAATTGTTGGTGATGTACTTATTCCAAAAGTATCCAATTTTTTTTTTGTTTAATATGTGGTTCAACCAAGCAATTCCAAGCAGATGCAGTGGTAAACATTCCATTTGAAGAGGCTTTCCAGATCATCTTATCCATTTGACCATAGTTGATAGGCACAACACAAATCAAATGATCAATATTAATAGGAAGTACAGTGCATAATTTTTTAAAATCCCAAGTGCCAGCTGACCAAGAACTGTTGACTTTTATCTCTCCCTTTTTGTCATGTTCATCGGGAACAATGTTGGCCAGAGGAGTTTCACCCACCAAATGTTCATGCCAGAAACTGATATTACCAATACCAATGGTCCAGAAAATCTGATTCTGTGCTTTTTCTCTGATTTTGCAAAATCTTTTCCAACAAGGGCTATTATGAACAGATGTTTGTGTATTTCCAGGATAAGAATTTCCACAATATCTTTCTCTCAGAAAAATGGCCCAAAGGGATTTTGAGTTCTGAATCTCCACCAAAGTTTGAAGGAGTAAGCTTTAATGCAATCAGAAAGTTTTCTAAGACCTAGCCCTCCTTCATCAGTGGTTCTACAACATTTACCCCAGGCAATCCAATGAGTAGTTCTCCTAGAACCATAAGAACCCCAGAAAAAAGAAGCCATGATTTGTTSCAATTGATGAATAACATTTTTAGGGGGTTTTAATACATGAAAGATATGTACAGTTTGGGAAGCTAAAACACTTTTGATAAGAAGGAGCCTATCCCCATGGGATAACAGTCTGTTAGCCCAACCAAGTACTTTGCCTTGAAATTTCTGGATAAGGGGGGTGAAAAGATCTCTCTTGAGCCTGCCTTTGTATAATGGAGCACCCCAGATAAGTAGTTGGCAAATGAGCAGGGATTTAAATCCTGTGATGGCTGGGATTTTGGAGATAATTTGAGATTTACATTTATGGCTGATGATGAAGGTACTTTTGAAGTGGTTGATGGCTTGACCAGAAATGGAGGCATAAGAACTGAGGAACTCCATTAACCATTTCAGACCTTTTTCCCTCCCATTGGTAAAGATGATTATATCATCAGCATAGGAAAGAAGAGTAACAGGAGCACCCTTCCCACAGTGATAATACATGCTAGGATGATCAAAAAACAAATTATTCAAACCTCTTGATAGAAAGTTAGCAGCAAGAACAAAAAGGGTGGGAGATAAAGGATCACCCTGCCTCAGACCTCTATAGGATTTGAAAAATGGAGAAGGTTCACCATTAATAAGCACAAAGAAGCTGCAATTTTCAATACAGTTTGCAATGAAATCAATCCATCTGTTTGGAAATCCCATGATGGATAGAATATGATAAAGAAAGGGCCACATCATCAAAAAAGGATAAAATTCACGAGCTGGACTGCGTCTCAGTCGATCGACTGAGGAGCAGTCGATCGACTAAGGGTCAGTCAATCGACTGCTTTCAAAATTGGCCAACCTTACTGGACTCCAGTCGAAGGTCCAGTCGATCCTGGCTGTGTCAATCGATCGACTGGCTCGGCTGCTCCGGCTCGGTTTTCTCGTTTCACTCTAAACGTCCGCCGTTTTGTCGCTCCTCGTTCATGATGTGTTTCCTTGCTTTCCCATTCCGATTCGAGTCAAGTGGGATGCCTCCAAACGTGGGCGGGCTCCGCTTGGTCATCCTACGGCCAAAAATACAAAAAAGGGTAAAAATGTACGAAAAATAACTAAAAACCGCACAAAAGTTATACAAACCTAAAACTAACAAAATAGGCCAAAACGACTCCTAAAACCCGTAAATTCAAGCAAAACACACGCAAATGCGACACAAAAAGATAACAAAAAGTGTACAAAAAAGTACAAATCAACCATCATGCTTTTCTGAAAGTTGTAAGTAAGAGTTGGCAACCTAAAACTGGGGAAACTGGGATGATTAACCTACACATAAAACTTTCCAGACTTTCAAAAACTCTTCAATGGTGAAATCATAATGTCTTTGGTAATGTCTTTAGTTTAGTTAGAAATGCTGAAAGAGCAGTTGCACAAGCTCAGAGTGATTGGGATGTTGATAGTTCTGATAGGAATTTGATTTATCTCAAGAAATGTGTTGGCTGACCTCACATTTGCTGAAAAATGTGAAGAAACTTTTTGGAAACAAAAAGCTGTTGTGAGATGGTTAACTAAGGGTGAAAGGAACACTAAATTTTTTCATTCCTTTGTCCAAATGAAAAGAAGTAGAGCCCAAATTCATTCTATCTCTGATAATGGAAATCTTCTTTATGAGATTTGAGGATATTAAGAAATCTGGGGCCATATTTTTTGAAAAATTGTACTCCAATGATCATATTTGTGGGGATTTTAATGTGATTGAAGGTAAGGAATCTCTTCCTTCTGATTTTGATTTTCATAAACTTTGTGCTCATCCTTCTGAAGAAGATACTAAGGAGGATATGTTTGATATGAGGGAGGATAGTGTAGCTGGCCCTGATGGATTTCCTGCTTCTTTTTTCCATATTTGTTGAGATATTATTCAGGAAGATGTTATTGAGGCTGTGTTTGATTTTTTTGATGGACAAAAATGCCTCTTAATTTCACTGCTACTACTATCATCCTTTTACCCAAAGTCCCTAATCCTACTATTTGGAGTGAGTTCAGACCTATCAGCCCTCTCCAATGTTACTAATAAAATCATTTCCAAAATTCTTAATAACAGAATGACACCTCTTTTACCTCTTCTAATTGCCCCTAATCAGAGTGGTTTTGTTAAAGATAGATGGATTGGGGGAAAATATCTTGATGGCTCAAGAGATGATTAATTCCACTGATATCCCCAGAACCAATGCTAACATTGCCCTTAAATTTGATATGGCTAAAGCTTATGACAGGGTTCATTCCCACAGTGATAATACATGCTAGGATGATCAAAAAACAAATTATTCAAACCTCTTGATAGAAAGTTAGCAGCAAGAACAAAAAGGGTGGGAGATAAAGGATCACCCTGCCTCAGACCTCTATAGGATTTGAAAAATGGAGAAGGTTCACCATTAATAAGGCACAAAGAAGCTGCAATTTTCAATACAGTTTGCAATGAAATCAATCCATCTGTTTGGAAATCCCATGATGGATAGAATATGATAAAGAAAGGGCCAC
>BMAC01007982.1:0-11043 GCA_014905375.1 Phtheirospermum japonicum
TAAGGGGTAAAATTGACTTACATCTCCTCATGACTCCCGCTTCAAAATAATGGCACGTGAGCACTACGTAGGTTCCAAATCCTACGTGTATACATATATTAATGTGAACATTATCTTAACAGGTCACACGAGTGCTCACGTGCCATTGTTTTGAGCAGAAGTCATAAGTAAGAGATGGAAAGTCAGTTTTACCCCTTATATGTAAGCGTGCATGTCACACGAGTAAGCTCCGACCAAATGTTCCACCAAAAATGGGAGTTCAGGAGGTTAAGTGCAAAATTTGTACAGTTTAGAAGGTAATTTGGACGAAAAAAAGAAGTTTAGGAGGCAAAGTGTCAAAATGGCGAAAGTTCAGGAGGTAAAAAAACTTTTCTCAAAAATAAAAGGGTTAAAATGGGAATAAAATCAAAAAGCTCCATGAGCTTATTTGAAACGCTTGTAATAGTAGCATCTGAGATAAGCTCAAACTTTTCAAATAAGCTCAACCAAACAAGGCTTATTTAAATACATAGAACTTATAAGTCCTTTAAATAAGACATAAGCTAGCTTATTTTGCTTACCAAACATACAATTAGTATTAGTTTATTTGTTTTCAAGAAATTAAAAGGCTGAAGGAAAATATTGAGCGACTCCAATATATACAAGCAAAAGAGAAAGAATAGGAAAACAAAATATCAAACTGGAAGCAAGGGAGAATTATTTCAGAACACAACTTGGGATTACATAATGTAAAATTGGAACCAGTTTCATTAGTCCAGTACTGAAATCGAGCAGCGCTTATTTTCATAAGCACTGCCAATAATAAACATCTGGTTTTGGCAGCGGTCATACATAGAAATGCTACCCGACAGCCATCTTTAGCCGCGCTTCCAAGAACAACCACCGCTAATTTTCCCCAAATTTGACTTAGCCGGGAAACCCTTGAGATTATTCTTAGCCGGGAAATTAAAATCTAGATGAACCCTTGAAATTACTTTCATTTTCACTTCGCCCTTTCATTTGGATTAACCCTTGAAATCGAAGGTGAATTCTTTACCTACAATCAGCGCTTGAATATGGAATTTTAGAGTTCAGCGTATTTGTGCAGATTGTATGAGAGCAATATCTCAATAGGGTTTTTGCCAAAGCTGCTAAAACACCAAAACTGAAACTCCGATTTTCATTCTCTCTAGGGTTTGTTTCACTGCTTCTTGCAGCTTCCAGGAATGAGTTTCTTCTCCTTCTTCTTTTCTTTTATTTTTTTTTTAAAACTATTTTCTTAGTTAGAAGACATTGATGGAAAGAGTAAAGTTGAAACTCGGTAAAAATATTGGGGTTCAGAGAGTGGGTACTTCTATAATTACAGATGTGCTTACTCCATAAATCCTTAATTATTACTCTCAAGGTTTAGTTAAGTACCAATTACCAAAACCAGCTCAAGCTGCATTAATTTTTTAGCTGGTCTTCTACTACGTCGTTTTATGTTCGTTTTATTATAACATTCTTTGTCAGACTTAGATAAAATTCTTTTGGGTCAAAATTGAGGCAAACTCAGTATTAGTTATTGCACCGGTTTTATTTCTAAATGTTTAGTGGCATCTTGCTAGAAGTTGTTTCTAGTGCTATGTCTGAAGTCCTTTGGGTTTATTTTGCAGCTCAAAGCTCGTTATCTTGACTGGAGCTGGTATAAGCACAGAGAATGGAATTCCTGATTATAGAAGGTGATTTTTCAACCTTCTATATAATCTATCCCCTTTTTGATGTCATATAGTAGTAATAAGATCTATCATTAGGATTCATCTATGTTCCTCTAGCTCCATGATTTCTGAAATTCTTGAAACTTTCAATGTGGGCATGAGATTTGTCAGAATAGTGCCAGGAGTGTAAAACCTGTATGAGGGTTCTTGTCGTGTGGGAATGCTCTATTGTTCTAAAAGTACATTCAATGCAGTGTTTTTTTTTTTTTAAATCCAATATATATGTATGTGATCGTGGATCGTATTTGACTTTTTATTTTAAATGTGAAAGATTCAGTTTATTGATTTCTTTTCTTTTCCTGTGTTCAATTGGTATTTCTTCTGAAACATCTCAAGTATCTGCTTGTTGATTTTATATGTACTCTTCAACGTACATGCATGAACTTGATTAACTTTTAAGATCGAATATCTGTTCGTGCTCATATTGTTTTTATGCTCTGTCTGTGTGTTTGTATAGTACCAGGATTCTCATAAAATGTGAAGGATCTAACTTATTTTTCTATGTTTATTGGTATTTCTTTGAAATTTCAGTTTATGTTTTATGATCCAAAATCTATCAGTGTATGGATAGCATGGATAGCATTAGTATTCTGATAAAATGTGCAGGGTATTTTTTTCCATGTTTATTTGCATCTTTTTGAATTTCTGTGTTTTTGTTTTATGATTTGAAATCTGTCTGTATTAATATTCTGATCAAATGTGCAGGATTCGGTTTTCTTTTTCTAAGTTTTATTATAGTATGCTGGACTTTTTGGTACTTGTACAATTAGTTAGATATCATTTTGCATCAAACGAAAAGTATGCTTTTGTACCCATTAAATTCTTAATTGAATAGAGGATTTCGAAAAATAAAAATGTAATATTCTTCTGCCTTTTCCTGTCTATGTCAGTTTCATCCTTATATTGTAAGAGGTTTTGAGAATTTACTTACGGATTATTACCAAACCTCCCTGAGGTTTAGGTTAATTACAAATTATACCCAGATATTTTTGAAAGTTACAAAAAAAAAATAAAAAAATTAAACCTCTCTCCTAATATTTTAGAAGGTTTTGAGAAAAAAAATCTGGACTGTTTTATACTAATCAGGCCTAGAATATTAATGATTGTAATATTATAAAAATCCTGCATTATTCCTGATTTTTGATTAATGAATTTAATATTATTTCATTTATGTCCTCTTCGGGATGGACGGAAAGCCCTTAATGTCTCCCCCATTGATTCATCTTGAGACATGCAGCTCCAGGTTGATTGTAAGTTATTGGAGTTTTTATTTGTTTTCTTGTTTCTGTTGCTCGAAGTTATTTGATTATGCGGTGATTTTACGAGATGGTGATTTGTGATTTTTATCTTGCATGCTTGTCGACTATGTATTTAGTGCTTGTGTCATGGTGTGAATTCCATCACTTCCACTTACCTTGTGGTTTTTCTTTCAAACCTTCTATTTTTCTTTTTAAACACTTAAGTGGTTTTTGTAATCATCCCTAAGTACAAACTAAGACTTTCTGGTGCACTTTTTATCAAGTTTAAGGGGCACAAATACATTCTAAGACATCACACACAATAGACCAATGTTAAACCGGTTTGTTGTAGTTTACTTTCTTAGCAAATGGCCTGGGTTTCCTACTTGAGAAGCAAAGACTTATTTCACACGGATACTTTCCAGAGTTTTGTGTGGGTATAAGAAGAATGTAGGCTTCCCACCTTGACTCTATTTAGGTTCAATTTTTAGGACAACCAATTAGAAAGCCTTGAATTCTTTATTTTCTTACCAATCATTGTTTCCTTTAAACAACTTCAAGACATTAGTGTCACTATCTTTCACTGTCTTTATCGTGACTTTTTACCGATAGATAGGGAATATGATCCTATTACATGGTCTGTGCAAAATTTTGAAATCAAAGAGACTTTTTAATATCAACCAATAATCCTTCCTTTCTATATAAACTGGAATCATTTTTAGACTCCAAAGTCCAAATAATCAAATGAAGACTAAAGGTTTTTGTTATTCCGAATGGTCTTGTTGTCCATAGAGCTATCATATTTTCTGAAATGAAGCACATAACACAATGGCCATAGTTGCAGTAACAAACCTTCCAGATATTCCAATGTTTGATATGAATATTGGATTAAGTTGTCTTGTGAAAAGCTGAAGCACATGGTTGTCCTTTATCCACAAAATGTTATCAGAAAAAATATTATTTTTATCTTGCTTGCGTCAAATTCTGTGTTTAAAAATATTTTTGTATCATTGGTTGATGATGTGTTTCATAGAGGGGTTCTATAGGTGGAAGATTGTGCTGTTCAGGCTCAATATAAATCACTTTATAATATTCTCAGCGTGTTTCTTTGAATTGTTTTATTTATACATGTATATGTATATTTGTCCCCACCTATATGTGTGCGTGTGTGTGTATGTGTATGTCCTTGCCTAATGGCAAGTAGGAATAGGATTTTGTGAGACAAGATTTGCCGCACAAAAAGCAGACACATAGTTATGGGCACTAAGGTTTATTGAGATCCCATAACAAAACTTGGCGCAAAAGCTCAAACGTCTCGCCGCCACCTGGAATGTCGTCCAAATTTAAGGTGACATAGCTCGAATCATCGGACTCAGTGTACAAATGTTGTAATAGGCCACATTTTGGTAAAAGAGGATACTGTATCTAGGCACCATTAGAATCACACATCTAAGTGTTTTAAAAATTGATAAATATTCCCTTGATTAAAAACTAAGAGTTAGGATTATTTTAAAAACTACCCCTGAAGTTTAGTTAATTGCAAAAAGCCCCAGTTATCTTTCCAAATAAATAAATATTCCCTTGATGTTTGTATTTAATGAACTAAAACACCCATCTTGAGGGTGCATTCTGTTTTTCTTAAAAGTAACTGGATTTTTCTATAATTAGATTATGCCTTCGGGGTTGTTTTTATAATTATCCATTTTTCTTTAAGTTTCTGCACATGAGATTTTTGGCTGCAAAATATTTTACCTTATGGAGAAGAAAAGTGATATTGTTTATGCGTATGGTGAGATCACTTGGTAGATCTGATATCACTGTCCTGAAAATTTTATCAAAAAATTAGATCAGCTAATACTATTAATTCCATAATTGTAGTTACTAATTAATTATATGCAGTTGCAAAAATCTATTTAGTAGGGTCATGATGATAAGTAGGGTTAATTAGGGCTCTTAGGTTTGGCATGTAGGGAGAAGAAGAGGGGTTTACCAAATTATTGTTATTATGAGGGTTGTAAGGGAAATTAACTTGGTTTAAGGATGATAATATTCCATTATCGTCGGATAATAATGGATTGCTCGAATCTAACAGGGAAAATTGCATTCTTATCCTGTAAGTTTGAAACCTTTTAAATTTTGTCCTGTAAACATAGGCTGTTTGAAAATTGTCCTGTATCATTAAAATCTTTGCGTTTTATGTCCTCTAAATATAGCCAGTTCAAAAATTATCCTGTATCTTAAAAAATCTTCGCATTTTTTGTCCTCTAGATCTTCTCGGGCATAAAATGCAAATATATTTTAAGATACGGGATAATTTTTGAATCGCCTATATTTAGAGGGCATAAAACGCAAAACTTTTAAAGATACAGGACAATTTTCGAGCTGCCTATATTTACATGACAAAAATTAAAAGGGGTCAAACTTACAGGACAAAAATTACGATTTTCCCAATCTAACAACATGAAGTTAGAGGTGTTTGATGTTGTTGATGCCTTTGCTGTTGTGCCAACTGGCAGTGGATGATTGTGTGTTCCTTCGTACGTTGTGATCAGAATCGACATGTCCTCCAAACATCTTTGGACCTATTTCATTTCAATATCATGTCAATTAATTAAGTAATTAGGGAATAATGATGATATTTATTGAAAATTAATTTAAGTAATTAATTAATCACCTGTTTTCTTATTGGGCATCCTACAGCAATGGTGTAACGATAGTAGGCTCGAGGGCAAGGGTTACCTTTCGATATCTTTTGCTCATATTTTCTCCATTGGCATCCATCATTCATCTGAAATTTAAATATTGGCTAATTAATGAACTATCAAGATAGTAATAGTAATATAAAAAATATATGATAATTTAGAACTCACAGTGGATGATTCACATCTGGCCCTCACAGAAACCCTAGCTCTTTTATTTGGTGGAGAATTAATATTGCTCATAAGCCCTTGAAAATTATTATTGGTTTGTTGATGGCCTTGTATTGATCTCATCGTTTCGTCTTTATTTTTCTCCATTAATTTTCTTACGTCTTCGACTTCCGATAATTTGATCGAACCGCTTTGCAACCTCTAAGACAACCCTAGTTCATCGTTAATCTCACCATTTTTGTGTGATAATATTTTTTGTGCTGAAATCGTTTGGTTGCTGATTTGATGACTTGTCATTGGACAATTATCGGGATCCTGGATCAAAATATGTAATTCTTCATAGTTTGCTCTTTTCCGTTGTAAATGGATTGATAATCGTCGAGGTGTTAAGCATGATGAGATGGGCTTCACTTTAATGGATTTCAGCCATTGTGGTTACACAAATGATCCCTTTATAGTTGCATCGCAAGCGGAATAAGTGTTTTATGTGGAGGATCCTTCCGACCACAAACGGTCAGTTGTTTTACAAGCAAGTCGAGAGATAGTTGGGATTGAAGGGCAAGTTGAAACAGATGAAAATGAGTTACCCTCATTTTCTATAGGTACACCTTATGTAGATGTGCAAGGTGATCATAATGAAGATGATCTCCCATTTGTGTCAGCACATGACGAGGGATTGTTCATATCTTAGTTGTAAGTTTGTCATTTTCAGTAATATCAATAATTAATTATAATAATATGAATACAATATCTTATCTCCTTATAAGAAAATGATAAAAATAATATCAATGTGTGTTTATTTATTTTTATTTGACTCGACTCTACTTGTAAATGTTATTATTGTTTTTTGTTAAAGTACTTGTCAATAACACACTTGGTCTTGTATTTATGTTGATATGTTAATTGTTTCAGGTATATGGATTCTTGCGGCGAGGGCGAAGAGCATCACTTCGTTGATACATCACCAATTCGGAAAAGAAAAAAAGGGAGGGGACCTTCCAAGGGACCTAGTTCCAAGGTAGGACAACCGAGGATAATAGATCGATGGGGTTATAATGATCAGCCGCTTGGTGCTAACGCGACATCATTCACGACTGATCTCGGCATGTTGGTACGTTCCAGGGTTAATATCAACATAAAGTGGGAGGATGTATCTGATGATATGAAGGATCAAATGTGGGCTGAGATTTGGGTAAGTAAATGTGGACTGAACTTTTCATACTTTTAAAAATCAATTTTTATTATATTATTATAAGTAAATGAGTATTCATAAATTATACACACACACACACAATATATATATATATATATATATATATATATATATAATATATATATATATATATATATATTTATATATTTTGCCTTTTGTCTTATTAAAAATTGAAGAGAAAATAAAAGGTAAATGAGAGAAAAGGTTTGAGGTTTGAATAGTAGGAGACCACGATGATGGGGTTTTATATAATTAATATTTAAATTCATAATCGCATTTTATTTTACAAAACATTCAAGTTTTATATAAATGGCAATGAGATGTTATAATTGGGTGGTAAAGAATCATGGTTTTCTTCTCATTGAACATGATATGGAAGATAAAAAATAAAAGAATGGATAAACAAATAAAAAATATAAATAATTATTTTAAGAAATATAAATACTTGCACCTTTTCTAGTGCTCTTTAATATGCTTCTTGTAGCATCCTTTTCTAGTCTTTTGACTTGTAGTGATGTTTTGATGATATTAGATAATTATAGTTGACTTGATGATTTTTAATGCATTGCTTTATTTATAGCATGATTATGTAATCGATGATTTCAAGAAGGGGATGATGATTAGGAAGATGGCTAAAATGCATAGAGGTTTTAGGAGTAAGCTTCGAAACTAACATATATTTCGGACTATAGCATTGGGGAAAGATAAGAGGCCGCCATATGAAGTTTATAAGGGGCAAATTACACAAGATGATTGGTCGACGATTGTTCAAAATAGCAATACCCCTAAGTTTTTGGTAATAACTTTATTTAGTTATTGTAATATTCGGTTATGTTGTAATCGACTTTTGTAATTTTTTTTTAGGAATTAAGAACTAAAAATTCGAAGAGAGCATCAATGAGCAAGTATCCCCATTACATGGGGTGCAAGGGATATAGCAATAGCATAGCCGAATGGGAGAAAATAGGTTTAATTCAACATTTCTTATCTAGTATCGAGAATAAATATGTTCAATCTTGTGCGACTCAATCATCTGAGAGGGATAGTGCGGAATATCCACGACATGTTATTGGTTTTGCGCGAGGACTGTATTGAGCAGCAGTAATGAACTACAATTTCCGAATACAGAGAAAATGGAAGCAAAAAAGAAATTGGTAAGTAATATTTAAATAAATTCACATACTAATGAACTATTAATAATTATATATGTGTTTTCTCTTTTAAAAATAAATTATATTTGTGTTTTTCTTTTTTGACGATATATACAATTATTTGATATTATTTTATTTGTTCTTTGACTAGGATGAAGTCAATGATGATGTTTGTCATGGGAAGTTGGTTACTGAAGGGGACCAATGATGTATTAATTGCTATTATTGGTAAGGCAGACCCACCCTGGGCGTGCTAGAGGTTTCGGTGGAGAACATGGAATCACCCACTTTTTTGGTAAGAAGAGAAGACAAGCAAGTCGAGGAACGGTCTTAAGTGAAGAACAATTGAATAAATTCAAATGTGTGGTCTTGAAAGAAAATATGAGTCAAGAGTTGAATCATTGAAGGATGAAATGACTAGACAGTTGAATGAAGCTTTAACCCGAGCTAGGATTCATGGCCCCAGTAAGGTTGCTGATGCACCATCACCGGTCGTATCCCGTGGATATCGAGAGAGTGGATATTCCAACATTAGTGAATCAACGTTCAATTTTGTTGTAAAGTCTAACCTATAAGTAACCATATAATCTTCTATTTTCATAAAATTGACGTTTTTTGACTTTATTTATAGGATGGTGCTAAATGTCGCCTTGGTTTGGAGGACAATTTCTACAAATGGAGATAATATGGTTGTTATCGTCGCCCTTGCCGAAGTATACACCGCCTGGTCCTGGTCAAATGCTACATAGTATTCCAATGCTTGATAATCATGTGAAGGTGAATATCACAATGGTCGTGGATGGTTTTGAAAAGCAGCAATTGCCGATTAGTGTTGATAGTGGCAATTTATTCGTATTGTCACAAGCAGTGGGCATGTTTGTCCAATGCCCAGAGAATTAGTATTTCCTGAAGGCGAGGTAATCTATTATTTATTTCATTCATTCATAAATAGTGTCTCTAATCGATCAAAATACAATTATCGAGATTTGAATAGAGAGAAACATGATAGATAAATAATGTTGTTTATTTCTTTATTGCACAACAATTTCAAAATAGGAACCATTAACATCTCATCATAACAAAAACAATTGTGGATAAGAGTAAGCAAAAGTCTTTTGGAAAGGCTCCACGAGAGGAACATAGTCTTCCTAAGTTTCCTTTGGTCAACACGGATATCTTAGAGGAGCTTCATGGTGATGTGTTTGAGTTAAATGAGATTTTGGAGTTATTTCAACCAAATTGTTGTGAGTTCTCCATCCCTCTACCAAAGAATTGTTCAATTACACGAATGATGGCTTTACTACCCTTATTACTCGACAAGATTTGGCTCAGTTTTGCAATGGTGATTCGCTCAAAATTTCCATTATACAAGGTTTTTTGTTGTAAATAATTCACGTGTTATATTTGATTCATATCAAAATTTCCATTATACAAGGTTTTTTGTTGTAAATAATTCACGTGTTATATTTGATTCATAACATTATATAACATATCTTACTCATTTAAGAAAAAATATTATATTGATTGCAAGTTTTTTTTTTCCCTTCTCTTGTTTATATGTATATATCAAGTAAAATGGAAGAAATTGGAATTCATGATATTGGGTTCTTGTGTCCGGAGATTTGTTCTCAAGCACATTGGAAAAGTGACAGACAGGCTATAAGAGAATATTTGGCACGAGCTTTGGGGAAATATTCAATAAAAGATTAATTTTTCTACCATATAATAGCTCGTACGACTAATTCATTAGATATGTTTGTCATTTAATAATATGTACCGTATTTAATTCTCTTTATCTTGTAATTGAAGGCATCATTGGATATTGATTGTTATATGCCCAGAAGTACGAAAAGGTTACTTGTTCAATCTAGATTCCACACGGGACCCTGAAATATCGAAAGATTTGATTTTGTAAGTTAAATTAATTCTTTTTTTAGTTGAAGAGTTTTCTTTGTTATTTAATTCTTTTTACGTGTGTTTGTTCAAAATACTCAAATATCATATTTTGAAATGTATGGGCTTTTAGGATTGCATCATCAATAAAGGGGAATGGTAAAGGCCTAACATTTTCTAGGATAAAAGTAATACATGTATTTTTATTTATTTAATCTTAAATGTTTTATGTATTAACATAACTAATCTTTATTATTTACATTTTTTTTCAAGTGTCGCAAGCAACCAGGGCCTACCGAGTGCGGATATTATGTGATGAGGTATATGGACGATTGATTACTATTTCTACGTTGAATTGTGTTTGTATGGCGTGCCTATCAAAGTTAGCTATGTATGAATTAATATTCATGTCTTTTGAGCGTGTATAAGTGCATAAATTTTTAAAAATTATTTCTTTTAATTATATATTGTAAAATGGTGTTTGGACGCAATTGATTTCGCAAAACCTAAAAAACAGCGCCAATTCAAAACTTTTTCAT
Source organism: Phtheirospermum japonicum (assembly GCA_014905375.1). Taxonomy (NCBI): domain Eukaryota; kingdom Viridiplantae; phylum Streptophyta; class Magnoliopsida; order Lamiales; family Orobanchaceae; genus Phtheirospermum; species Phtheirospermum japonicum. The sequence continues at coordinate 10,641 of BMAC01007982.1, forward strand.
GCAAAAAGCCAGTGAGTAGCCTGAGTGTTTATCATCTTTGCATGTACTTAAGTGAGTTCTGTTTTGATATCTCTTTGAAACCGTTGTGTGTAGTTAGCATTGAACGTGACGTTAAGGCACAGAAAAAACTCTTATTCCGGCCATATCCATATATTTTAGCCACTATAAATTCCGAATGAGCCAATCATAGCCAAATAATCCATACCTATAGCCATGTGTGTTTTTGTTGAGTTGACCCCTACAAACCCATTAAAAGCATGGGGTAGGAGTTCGTTATTTTTATTGGTTATTAGAGTTTTGGGATTTTTATTAAGAATTTATGATTTTATGAATTTTTTAAATAAAAGACCACCATCCGAAAGAAAAAAAAAAGACCCCATAAAAAAGAATAAAAGAGGGATAA
>BMAC01008082.1:0-13112 GCA_014905375.1 Phtheirospermum japonicum
CATCTTCATCGTTGTCTGGGTTAGCATCGGAGGAAAAGTCAACATTCTTCTCTTTTGAGTTGGAACCAAGGTGTTCCATCTCATATTGCTTGAGGTTTCCAACTAAGGTGTTAAACTCTATGTCATCAACATCTTTGGATTCTTTTATGGCCACCACCTTCATATTATATTTCTTTGAGATGGGTCTCAGCAGTTTTCCTACAAGACGGGAGTTAGTTATTGACTCACCAAGCTCTCTGCACTCTTTTGTAACGTCTGATAGTCTCATGGCGTAGTCCATGATCGACTCCTTCTCATCCATTCTCATTGCCTCGAAAGTGGACATCAACATTCTAAGCCTTGATCTCTTCACGCTCTGAGTTCCTTCACACACCCTTTGGAGTGCGTCCCATGCATCCTTTGCTGAATTGCAATTCTTGATGACTCGGTAATAACTTGCATCCACGTATCCACACAAGGTGTTGATGCATTTGAAATTCCAGTTTACAGCAGCCACTTCGTCAGCAGTCCAATCTATCTCCTTTTTGTCGATGGTATCGCCTTCACCATCAGTGACACGTGGCTTTTCCCATCCAATTAGGATGGTTCTCCATGCACGTTTGTCAATGCTTCTTAAGTGCCACCGCATTCTCTATTTCTAGAGAGAGTAGTTTTCCCCATTGAGGCCTTGGGTTTCCTTGAGCATCCATAGCACCTAAATAAATAAGGATTAGTACTTAAAGTTTAAGTAACCCGCTCTAGATGCCAATTGTAAAATTTGAAGGTCTATGGTCTTGAAAATAAGTATCAGTTTATGATGTTGTTATCAATGTTAACCAACACTAGATACCAATATCAACCAAAGTTAAATGAATATTATGCAGCGGAAATAAAACTTAAGAACCCAACAAATTAAATTCAGTTCACAAGTAAAAGTACTTGTGAACTTGGGTGTACAAACCCGAAAACTATATTACTTTCTTGTTCACGATCAATACAAAAATATGAAGTAATATATGAAAACTAAAGTATCAAAAAACATGATACTAAATACTTGTCGCCTAGATTGTAAAGCTCTTCTCCGTTGTTCACGCAACTTCCAAGAACTTGTTGATCAGAACAATGGCTCCAAGTAGTCTTCGTTTTCTTTTCTTTGCTCGTGTGTCGCTTGCGTCTTCTTCAAGATCCGTGCGTCTTCGTGCGTAAAAGAAGTTGTCCAAGCTTTAGTATTCTCTTGTCTTAAATAGAGAATCCTAGAATCCTAAACTTGGTAAACAAGTAAAACAAATTCTAAACATAATCTAGGAAACTAACTAAAGTCCTATACATAAACTATAAAACAAATAAAGTCCTAAATCTAGTTCCCTAACTTATTTTGTGCCCAAGAAAGGAAAATAACAAAATATGAATTATTGCCAAGAATAAATTCCTTAGCAGTGGGTACATGAGCTATTGGATGGATGGGTACTGAGCGGAATGGTGATCTCCTTGATCAACTTTTCTCCTTGAAGATTATAATTCGATCATGAAAACCAAAAGCATGCAAGTTAGAATTATTGATGGACTCGTTTTTAATTTTAAAAAAATGGTTAATTTTTGTCAGATCATGTTATCTTAACCTTCTCAAATCTAAAATTCCAAATCTGAATGTGGCTGAGTGCGCTAGAACCTCAACCACCATACAAGACATCAGTAAGAGAAGCGGGAAATTGGATGTGAAATGTAAGGTGAAGCATTTTTTGTAGAAGTGTTTTTCTGGGATTCTCCCCACAAGTTGAAATTTCTCTTAAGAGAGGAGTTCAACTTGATCCTGTCTGTAAGGAATGTGAGTAGGATGAAAATTCAAAACATATATTCTTTAGATATAAATGTTCAAAAAATTTCTAGAAACATGCACCAGTGCAGGGGGATTGAGCTGATCCTGAAAGATTTTTGTTTGTGGATGGAAGAAATCGTTGTATAAGTGGGGATGTGGTTGATGAGAAAAGAGTCCAACTCACAATGTATCTTCTTTTGGTAGTTTTGGAAAACGCAAAACTTGTGGGTCTTTCAGAATATTTGGATACCGGAGAAAGTGGGAGTTGATGCATCGGGATTGAAATGGTCTGGATTCTAGGGCGGGCTACGCAGATCAAGCAGCACTCCTTGACAATACTAAGTTGTGGCTTCTTTGCTCCTTCCTTCCTTTATTTTTATTTATTTTAAGTAATGCTCGCTTTTTTCTAGGGTTCGTCTTGGAGTGCATTATTGTGACTAAGTTTGTTGTTGTCAAATCATTTTACACTGAGGTTGTTGGATCATCTTGTCTTGTACACTACCAATAGCCTAAAACATCAAATTTTTTCTTTGGTCCTTGGTTGTGGTTTGTGTCGCTTTGTTTTTTGGTGTTCCTTCTACATCATATGTGTTGCATTATGGTTCTCGAGGGAAAAATCGAGGGAAGTATTCCCCTTGGTATTTTTTGAGGGAAAAACCGAAGGACTATAATATCCCTCGGTTTTCTCTGAGGGGAATATTTTCCCTCGATTTTCCCCTCGAATATACGGCGCCAATATTTGCCGCCATAATTATAGAAGGATTTCCGAGGGAATTTTTTCTGAGGGAAAATACTCCTCGGAGAAACCGAGGGGAAGAAATTACCCTCAGAAACCGAGGGGAAGAAATTCAACTCGACGATGTCGATTTCCAGTTGCACGACCTCAATGATAATTACGTGAAGGAACTTGGTAACGAGACAAATGATGATACAGAAGAAGAGTTACTTACGATCAAGATACAGATCAAGATACGGATGAAGATGAGTTTGTTGATACCTTTAATAGTGAAAGTGATTAGTTTGGTTGAAACATATGTAGTTTATTCATATTGTAAAACACACTTTTTTTATAACTATTTTTTTTTAAATTTAGATTTATTAATATGTTTGGTATATAATATATACTGGTATTTTCTAAAATGCTCGTATTATTATCTAATAATTTTATCAGATGTCGTTGCATCGAGTTTCCGGTAGCATGGGTCGATCAGATATGGGGTTGGCTAATCGTTTAGCTGATTTTGACACCGACTACATAGGTCTCGGTACTGATCATTCAGCGCAGACACCGACGCAGACACTGACAACGACGTCGCATACACCGTCCGACGCGGGTACATCACGACGACAGTTGGTCCCACCACAGAGGCGGGGAGTTCTTATTTTTATTACAAGGGACAAGTACGTAAATAAATGATTTTTAAGATTGTAATCATCATTATGATTAAATTATATTCGTAACAAAAAACCACAGCTGAATACAGGGTACACAGCAGACAGGCCAAGGTGACCACTTACTCCAGGATATTTTTGAGAAGGAACTCCATCCCGCCGGGTGGTGCTATAAGGCGGTCCTTAAGGAGACTAAGGCGTTCTGGTGGGGGATGTTTAAGGTAATTATTATTTTATGTCCAAATTTGTTAATATTTATTGTAACTACACAATCATATGTATCAATTGAATTATAATTATTATTTTATTTTGCAGGAGATTTGTTATTGGGACCCGGAGGTGTATAGTGATAAACAGATACGAGATGTATTTATTCGGATGATCGGGGACAAGTACGAGAGGCAGCTGAACGAGTATAAGCAGTATATTACTGAATATAATGGTGAGAGGCCGAGATGCATTATCGAAGAGGTCTATAGGTAAACGATTCTATTATATGTTTTCTTATTAAATTAGAATTCTTTATTTATTACATATAATTTATACCATCTTATATATCATGCATCTCAACTAGGGATTGGAAGGTCTAGTGGGATAAGCCTGAGAACAAGGCCAAATCCGAGCAGTGCATCCGGAACAGGAGGAGCAAGCCTGCTGGGTCGGGTACTAGGATGTCGAAGCACATAGGGGGCTAGATCTAATATCGATTATGATTTGGATATCGTAAGTAATTCTAAAATATAATAATATAATATTTATTTGTTTAATTTTAATGTTAATTATTTGAAAATTCTATTTGGATATAGAAGCGGGAGACGGGCGAGGCGGCTAAGGCGTACGATCTTTTTGTACGTACGCACCAAAAGAAAGACGGCGCGTGGATCGATACGAGATCTAGTATTATTAATGTGAGTCACTTTCTTATTTTTAATTTATTCTTTGGTTTTAATGTAGAATTTTACTAACGAGTTGTATTTTATGAGGAGTACGAGCGATAACTGAAGAAGGAACGCGCGTCTTCCCAGGATGCGAGTAGCGAGGTTGACCCTGACAGGGTTTTCTTCGACGTCGTCGGGTTGAGCAAGGGACAGCAATACGGCACCGGCTCGTATGGGAAGGTGGTGGCTGCTGCGAAGGGTTTTCTTACAGGCAGCTCTTCTTCCACCTCGTCCCATGCTGATAGGACCCACGTCAGACAGCTCGATACGCAGCTCCAGACGCAGAGGGAGGAGTTGGAGGACACCAGACGAGCTCAGGAGGCGCAGAGGGTGGAGCTCGAGGCGATCCAGCAGTTATACGATGAGTTTGAGCGAACACGTGTGGAGCAGCTTGAGGAGCAGCACTGACAGCAGGATGCATTTCAAGAGCAGATGAATGCCCGAATTGCTGACCTGTATGCTCATTTCCAGCAGTGCCCCCCTCTCCATCCATAGTACAGTTTGATTCTTATATAAACTTTGTTACTGTGTCGAACGCATGTAATAATTCTAAAATTTCAAATATTTTTATAATAATTGGTTTATTTATTTATCTTTTCATTAATGATTTTTTTTCAAAATTTTGGGAAATTTTAATAATTGAACAGGAATTAAAATTAAAATTTAAAAATTATTTAAAAAAATAAATAAATAACCGAGGGGGAACACCTTCGAAAATCACTCAGAAAATCAAAATACCGAGGGAATATAATGCCCTCGGTTTTCAGAGGGAATGTACACTTCGGTTTTCCGAGGGAAAGTACTGAGGGGAACATTTCCCTCGGTTTTTCCGAGGGTAGTTTGCCCCTCGGAAATTCCGAGGACGACCAGCCATCGTTTTTCCCTCGGTTTTTCCGAGGGTTGTACGGGGGATTTTACCGAGGGTATGGACCCTCGGTTTTTCCCTCAGTATAATTTTTCGAGGGAAATTGTCCCTCGTAAAATTTTACCGAGGAGGGTTTTCCCGAGGTAATATTTCCCTCGATTTCTCACAAATTCGAGGGATTTTACCTTAAAATCGAGGGAAAAATCTCTCGGAAAACTGCTGTTTTTTTGTTGTGTTCATGAATCTCTACTTGATTGTCTTGTTGTGGTCAAGAGATTCGTGGCATTCTTGGCCCAGCTTGTACATTCCTGAGTTTATTTATAAAATATTTCATTAAAAAAATCATAATAACTGGCCTTTGGGGTCTGTTGCTTAGGTTGTTGGAAAGGCGATGAACCTAACATGTCTAATTAATAAGGCTAATTCTATTGACACCCGTACTTTTGTTAGCCTCACCGATTATCAATGCAATCATATTTTTTAACAACTATGCTACATATACCAGGGGTGAATTACTCATTATACCCCTTTGAAAATAAATCTTATTTTTACACTTTCTGAGAGAGAGAGAGAGAGTTTGTGTGGTTTTTAAAATCCTATATTTTTTTAATTTGATGTTTTATGTGACAAATCTTGATACATTGTTTCCAGGTTGAGTATATGTTGTTATTAACATGAGAAATAAAGGTTGAGATGTCAGTTTTTGATTTTTTGAATATGGGATTCGGAAATAAATCGGTCAATATTGACCAAAGTTTGATCAAGATTTTGGCTCTGTTCTATTGATAAATATCAATATTTCTGCTAGTGGCCGATGATATTTTTTAATTACTTTTTATATCGATTTATAGAAACGGGTGTAAAAAAATAAATTTTTATGAAAACAGTTATACAATATATCAATGGTTGAAATTTTAAATAAATTTCGGCCACTAGTGGCCGAAAAAGATTTAAAATTTCGGCTGAGCAGGAACGAACGAATCGCGAATAAAGATGCGGGTCTAAGCAAGCGACCAATAAGAGCAAAAATTCTAAAACTATGAATCTAGTGCTTTACAAGGGAGCCTTCCGAAAAATTCTTGAGGGCCAAGGCCAAGCCCAAGACCAGGGCTCAAGAGGGGGTTTGAAAATAGTTTTCAACTATAAATAGATGCGCATCAATTTGAACCTCAATGGGGGCGGGCGGGGGCGGCTACCCTATTCCCGTCCCGTCCCCACTTGAAAAAGTTATCCTCATCCCCGCCCCGTCCCTACTTCAAATTAAGAGGGTATCCCTGCCCCCGCCTCCGCGGGTATATTAGTTACCTCCGTCCTCGTCGCAGTAACCAATTACCGCCCCCACCTGTATACCCGATTCGTACTCACTTGTACCAGTTCACATATCATTACTATACTTAAATAAACTATAAAAAAACACGGGAATTGATATTTAGGTCTACTTAAATATTATAAAAGAAAATTACAAAAAAGTTCAAATAGAATGACAAACACTTACTTTATTACATTTAAAAATTGTTCAAAATATATATAAAAAAATATTTAAGTATTAATATATGCGGGTTTCAAATGGAGACGGGTACCCACGGGTACCCTGCCGGGGGACATTATCCCCATCCCCATATCCGTTCCCCCAAAAACCCACAATCTCATTCACGCCCCCATCCCTATCCCCGCTTAAAGCGGGTAATTCTCACCCCCGTCGGGTCGGGTCGAACGTATACCCATTTTAACCAGGTTTATTGTCATCATTAACGATAATTTTCCCCCAAATCCCAGCCCATCCTTTTAAAGTAGAGACCACGTCATTTATTATACCAACACCACTCTAATCTGTTTGCGCTTTTCAATCATGAATTTTTATATGGGACCGGATATTTACACCCCAAAAATTTATAAGTTGACCCCATTGAAAAAAATACCCCAATAATATTTTAAATACATTTAAATTTTACTAAACCAATAATGTTCTAATAAATAATATAAACAAAAAAATCATAATATAAAGAAAAGGAAAAAAATGAATAAGACGTATAGAAAAATGAGAAGAAAAGAAAGGAAAAGAAAAGGTGCGAAAAATGAAGAATTTTTTTCAAAAATTTTTGCAAAAAAATGAGGAGAGGATCATATTAAGCAATCAAACATATAAGGTAAGTCTCTCATCTTTGTGAAAATTGATGTTCCTCCGAAGAAAATTGAAAAAAAGGTTTGGCATACCTTAGGGTTCAACTCTGGTTTCACGAACAATGAAGTAATGTTCGAATTTTTTTTTGAACAATTGTGTAATATTCAAAAAAAAAATTTTGAAAAAATGTCTTATGTTCGAATTTTTTTTAGAACAACTGTGTTCAGAATTTTTTTTAGAACATTCTCTTTTTAACAAAAAAATAAATTGTTCAAAGCAGATTTTCGAACTTGAAATCCATATTCGAAAATCTGGTTCGAACAGTCTGTTATTTGCCAGAAATTATAATGTATTCGAATTTTTTTTTTCGAACAACCTGTTTATGTTCATAATTACCAATTCGAACACAACTCCGACAATTAACCCTAACGAACCATTTTATAACAAAAAGTGATTAGAAAATGTACAAAAATAGAATGTAATTATTGTAACACTAAAAAGTGTAGAGAAGACTTGCATCATCCATCTTATTTACTATCATCCTCCATTATTGAGTTTTGTTTTGAGTTGGTGTTTGAAATGGTTCTCAAAAAGTTTTGGGAGGAAGATATTTTTTTGATTTTTTTAATGTTTAAATTAATTTTATGAGAAGGTTATTTTTGTCTTCTTAAACATGTTTATTTTTGTCCAAAGATTAATGGGGTCAACTAATCAAATTTTGGGGTGGCTACGTGGCCACTTTTTATATTTTACTCAACCGTCTCATCTTAAAATTCTTATGAAGAAAAGAATTCAAAATCTTATTACATTCTTAAGCGGATATTGAAATAGAAATAGCTTTAAATATCTCTTAAAAAAACTTAATTAAAAGAAAACAGCAGTCAAAGAAGCAACTGCAGCCATGATAGCAGCTGGGGCAAACAAAGCCGCACCAGAACTGCTCGCTCCGGGACTCGGTGCAGGTGCACTAATGTCTTCAAATGTAGCAGCTTTAGCTCTCACATTAGCAAACGCCATTAGGGCCATAATGTAGACAAACAAAAAGATGGCCATCTTTCTACCCTCCATAATCTCGAGTCTTTTACGCGTTTAGTGTAATGCAAATGTGTTTGTAGGGAGTGTTTGGGAAGAGAATTTATAGGGGGTTTTGAGGTACATAAAGAAACAATCTTTATTTTTTATTTACTTTTAACAACTGAGAAAAATAATTTGCAGGTGGCGTTGCGCTGTCAGTAATGAAATGATATTGATGAGTCCAAAAAGTTGAAATACCAAATAAAGGGGGCACTAACCTCAAGATAGAGATCAGCGACCTGAAACTGCTACCAAATATACCACAGCGACCTGTCAAGTCTTCCACAAATCTCTTGGCGACCTAGTCGGTCCTGCAAAACAGCGCCTCGAACGGGTCGGAGTCCCAACCCGTTAAGACCCTCCGACGCTCAAGTCAATAAACAAAATCAACACACAATACTTCTCTCTCAAAATGCACAATAATGTTACAAAATAATCGTAACTTAAAAATAATGAGAGCACTCGCCCCTTTATATAAAGATATGAAAGATCTCCCTCAATTTAGGATTACCTTCTATAACCATAATTCTATTCATAATACAATTCTATTACTGGCTTTCAATTAGGACTCTCCCTGCATGTTAAGTTCTCATATATAACAAATCTCTTTAACTCAACAGGCTTGGGCCTTTTATACAGCCCACCAAAAGCCATATAACACAACCACCTTAAGCCCACCGGCTTAACATTCATAAATCCCACAATCGAGCTCAAGTATACATCTCAAAATATAAGGGGTCACGACCCTATATGAGAACTCATCCCCATACTACAGGTCGCTAGCCTTCACAAACTAGCTCGCTCATCCCCTCAAGGACATAATACATCTCGCCCATCTTTTAGGAGGCACACCTCTCCTACAAATGAGATCGCTTACTACAAATAATCTCATTCGACAAATAATATCATAAATGGACATTTTGGTCAGCATCAGATATTTTGGTGTTTCACACTCGCCATCTTTAGTGCACCAACCTGGACTTCTTGTTTGTAGCTAGGTTTTGTAATAAATCAACATCGCCATACTGTTTACAGATAGTTTTATATTGTTTTAAGTGTATTATTTAGTGTTTTCTTTTTTTAGTTGAGATATTATTTAATAGGAACTCTGCCACTGTGTTAGTTAAATTTATAAATACAGAATTTTCCCTTTAATGTTAGGACCAATCTTCACACACAGGTTATGATTGTTTTTAAGTATATTGGTACTGTTTAACCAAGAAAATCAATTGTAATTATGCAACTACGTTGATTAAACTTATGTTGCCTTTTTTGAAAGGATTTCAATCCTCCAAAATGACTCGAAAGGTAGTTTCTCATTATTGGAAATCCTTAACTTCATTTTGGAATAGAGATAGGAATGCAAATTGGAATAGGTTAATCCAAACTGAGAATAACAATGTATTTCCCAAAGATAATTATTATAGCAAATTTGAGTACATCAATTTGAGCCAAAGTAGTTTGTTTAAAGATTACAAACACAATCATAAAAACGAGACGAAAATAGAGAAGATCAGATTAATGGCGCTCTTCTTGCCTGTTGCTGCTTCCCAAGCCCCTAAAACGTGCTCCACAATCTGCTGCACACCAACTCCGTGCTTCACCTGCATTACACATAATTCTACCATTATATACAAATAAATTACATTTTCTTTTTTTAAAAATTATTCTGTAGAAACATAACGAATACTGAACACAGTCAATGGGCTCGGCAATTTCTAGGCCCGGGCTGCTTTTTCGCTGGTTTAGGAATGGGATGGGGCTAAAAGCATAACGAATACTGAACACAGTCGATGGGCTCGGCAATTTCTAGGCCCGGGCTGCTTTTTGGGATGGGCCTACCTCCAAAATCAGCCACTCGAAGAAATGCCGCTCGGGCCAGCCCGAATTGTTGCTTTGGACCGAGGACAAGCCCGGCCCGGACCAAAATAAAAGAAGCAAATTTCTCTTGATATGCCACAAAACCGCAAAACAGGAATTTTTAAAAGAAAACAAAACAAAAAAACCTGAGTGAAAACAAATGGGCCCCCGTCCCTCATTCGGAGCGAATCACGTTCCATTACAGCCAAATCGGCTCCAACGGCGTCTGCAATGTCAGTTTTGTTTATGACCTACGATACAATCAKGGGCCACTTAAATCAGTTAATACCRGTTTAAAAMATTAGCATTCCACAACTATAAGAGGTTAGTTGATGCAGKAAAAACACATACGAGGAGGTCAGCTTGCGTAATGCCTGGACCACCTTTTCGAGGGATTTTGTCACCGCCGGATACGTCGATTATATAAATTATGTAATCGGCTAGCTCTCTGCTGAAATTGGCAGCCAGATTATCTACATCCAAATGAGTAGGCAAAATAAGATCAAATCTTAACATTCGATAAAATTTTGAAACCACTTACTTGTGTTTACATTTGTGATTCTACTTCTGGTTTGACTTTTACAAACAAATTAAACAATTTTACAACTTTCTACACAAACAATATCTCCGAACTAAAAAAATCCTTAACTAACTTAGTTTTAGCAWCTATTTGAATTTTGATTCTCAACTATTTTTAGCTTCTGCTACAATAAATTACTTATTCAAAAACTCTATTTGCAAACACTTCCAACTTCCAATTTTCAATTTCCCACAACAAAATTTAAAAAAAAGAACAAATAAATAAATAAATCTATCAACTACTTTTAGCTTCTGCTATAACTAGGAGTGTAAGTGAGTCGAGCCGGCTCGTGAGTTATTCGAAATCGACTCGAGGTTAATCGAGCCGAGCTCGAGCTACTCGATTATGTATCGAGCTTCAAATTCGAGCTTAGTAATACTTAACGAATAGGCTCGCGAGCCTAATCGAGCTTTACTAGATTTACCATTTTATCCTTATTATTACATATATACCCTAAATATATATTAAAAAAATATCAAGTATTTTATTTTATACTTTTTAGGTTTTTTGTTATTAATATTATGTAAATCCAGCCGAGGCGACGTCGAACTTGTCGAGTTTTCAAACGAGTCGAGCTCGAGCTTAAGAAAATTGAGCTCGTTCGAGCTCGAGCTTCGAGTTTTGCAGTCGAGCTCGAGCCTGACAGTGTTTGGCTTGACTCGGCTCGATTACACCTAGCTACAACAAATCACTTATTCTAAAATTCTATTTGCAAACACTTCGAACTTCTAATTTTCAATTTCCCTTGATAAAAATTTAATAAAACAAATAAAAAATTCATTCTCTCAACTACTTTTAGCTTCATCACTTATTCTAAAACTCTATTCGCAAACAAACCCAACTTCTAATTTTCAATTTCCCTTAACAAAAAATTAATAAAACAAATAAAAAATATATCAATCTCTCAACTATTTTTAGCTTCTGCTACAATAAATCACTTATTCTAAACTCTATTCGTAAACACTTCCAACTTCTACTTTTCAGTTTCTCTCGACAAAAAATTGAAAAAAATAAAAAATAAAAAATCTTTCAACTACTCTTAGCTTTTGCTACAATAAATCACTTATTGGCTTGAATTTCAAAAAAAAAAAATACCTCCACCAGATTCACAAAGGAGAATATCAGCTTTATATAAATTGGAGAGCTCCTCAAGAGGCCCGAGAATTGATGCTGATATCCTCTCTGATGGCCGGCGTGTGGGCACCCGCCCGTTTCAACCGGCCCGAATCCTTTCCTCGGGAAGTGCTCCGTGCTTTACCAAGAACTCACCGTCCTCTTTCTTGAATATATCATTCGTCACCTACAAAAATCATACAGGTAATTCTGATTTCCGAAGCTTGACAATTTTGATAATAAGGCAAATGCTCGTGATTAAATTATTTGTCCGCAGATGAAAAATGCATTAATGAGCTTATATAGGAACATCTATTAGCCCCTATGGTGGGTCTACTTGTTACAAAAGGCTTTGGGGCAGATGGTATTAAATTTCATAGGTCACAACATGATATATTTGGAAAAAGGGAAAAAAAATAGCAATAGATTGAAGGGATTATATTATACATACAGCTGCAAGAGAGTAATGATCCCTTAGCATTTCACACAAAGCTAACATCAAAGCCGTTTTTCTGCAGAATAACAAATAAAAAAAGCAAACCAAGCTCAGAATATTATTTCATTAAGAAGTAAGAAATAAATTGACAATAACACGAGAGCAAAACACTTTTTTTTTTCTTAATAACAAGCTCAATTAACACAAGATAATCAACAAATTAAATTTTTGGAAAAAATGAAATTAAAAAAACTGAATTAGCTAGGAAAATAAATACCCAGTTCCAACAGGGCCACCGATACCAATAGTGAAAGCTCTTTCATTAAAATCCCGATTTACAAGCGGAGGCGCTCTACTGCTGAAGTAGCCTGGCGAATAAATGGGCTCGTGCGAGTGTGGCGCCAGCCCATCGTGGCTGTGGTACACCTTCCCATCTGGCCCAGTCCACGATTCCCTGTTTCAATACATAATATACACCATCACATTCGAAGAGTAAACAAATCAGCGGGAAAGTTTAATTTTATATTTTTCAATTTAATTATATATTGTGTAAAATTATTTTATCATTTCATTTATGTTATTTTCCATTAAAATATTTTGGGTGCGTACAATGCCCTTTTATTTTTCTTTTTTATTTTCCTTTCTATTTCTATGAAGAGACAACAATAAGAAGAGACAACACAGTACGAGGTCATCAATCAGGTCACCATCACCGCTTCATCGTCAATAGTTTGTGACACTGCTATTATCACTTCTGCTAACTGCTGCCATCGCTAGAGCTTGACTTTCGACGACTCCTGAAAAAATCCAATCCAATGGCGTCCGATGACCACCATGCCCATGAACATCATCACCACCACCATCATCCTCATGAGTAACCTTCTATATTTCCCCAAGCAAATCTCATACAGACATCAATTTTGTTTTAAAAAACTAT